>NTPY01000572.1:216083-231012 GCA_002922825.1 Brachionus calyciflorus
TGTGAAATTTACATGTACTCATTTTACAATTACAATGGTTTTGTGTCGATTTTGTGTATGCTCTGTTTAAACATTGCTTTTGTTTTCGTTTACTTTGTTTCGGATTGTACTGTATTAATATATTTCTAATTAAAATAATAATTTCAAAATTTAAGTTTTTGATTAATATATGTTTATTTTTGTAATGTTCTGATAAGAAATCGCTTTTAACAAAAATTAAATTTTTATGCCTTACAAAAACTTTTTTGGGGTTTGACTTGAAATAAAAAAATTGAATAGGCCCAAGTCTGGCTTAAAGCTTATAGAGACGTGTTCTTTTGAGACTTTAAAACAACTCTGGTCTTAAGTCCAAGTGTATTTAAAGGGTTATTTCTGAAGCTTAAGGACTGCCAAAATATGATATGACTTATGTCACATTATTTTTTGCAAAGATATCATGATCGATTGACAAAAAAACTTAAATAAATTAATCAAAAAATTCTATGTTTTTATTTGAATTTTATTTAGAAATTATTTAGCGTTTTCTAACATTATCTAACAAAATCATTTAGAAATATCAGTTTTAAACAGCATTATTAGAATCTGTGAAGTTTATTTCTATTCGCTCATTTCAATTCAGCATTTTTAGTATCATTTTGTTTACGTAATAAGTTTAGATTTTAAATTGCTACAATTTGTAACATTTTTGCTACATCGAACAAAACAGAAAAAAAAATTTATTCATATGGAACTTTTTTTCCAGAACCGACTTTAAAATGAGTTAGTTTAATTTAACAAGTATTCTGCTCTCATTAAAATGCTCTTGTAATGTTTATATTAAATAGACTTTTTTAAGCGGTGTTCAAATCTTTTGCGACAAGGACTTTTTTTTTTCTCGTCAAAATAAACTTACCATTATCTATTTTGTGGAAGCAAAAAAATTTTCATATTTCTGAACACGATTTATTATAGCCAGTATCGATTAATTTTTCTCAAATTCATTCGAGTCGTTTCGGTTAATAATTTGATTTCCTTTGACAACTTTTTAGATTTTTCGCACTTAAAAAATCTAATTAAAACTGCCTGATTCTACATTTATAGAAAATCGATAAAGAAGGTCCTAAAAACCCTCTTAACCCTTTTCTATAAGTCTACATTTATATAAACTATTTTAACAAGGTTACACAGTACAAAATAAGTTTTACGGTAAATGCAAAAAAATAATTAAATAAAAATAAAAAGCATAATTATTCGTAATATTTTTCAACTTAAAAAATAATTGAGAAAAATATTTGAAAAACCATAAATGAAGCATAAAATTGAATTTTTTTTACGCTATTTTTTATTTTTTCAAAATATTATTTTTACGTTTTAGAAATTGAGTAAAATTTCCAAACAAACTTGTCTATTCAGAAAAATTTCAATTAATTATTTTCTTACGACTATTTAAGGAATCAAAAATAAAATTGTTAATTAAAAATAAAGAAAATATTTCTGATACAAAAAAAAATTTAAAAATGAGTTATTCTTATGAAGAAAGTATTGTTTATGATACTTTCAATTTATCAGCCGATACAAATGGATCTAGTCGGCTAATAAATGACTTAAACAATGTCTCAGTTTCAACCTATGCCGCTTATACTCAATCAATAACAGCCACTTCTACTGATGCTACAACAAATCAAATAGCTAGTGACTTGTTAAAAATGACTACTTCATTTCATATAAAATCAAATAATTCATATTTAAGTGAGATTGAACAAGCAATTTTAAGATCTCAAGAACCTATTAAAATAGACGAAAATGAAGAAATATCTGTTTTGGGTGAACGAGGCATCTGGGCCAATAAATCAGAAGTAATTAATTGGAAAGGTATTATTCCAATTGGAGATTATTCAATAAACGAAGATTCAAATCCAGATATAATTACCAAAAGAACAAATCAATTGTTAACTTATTTACAAGAGTTAGCTATACGTTATTTGAGACCACCTACTCCACCAGCACCAGGTGAAATTATAATACAACAAGAAGCGAATACATTAACACAACCAGCTCCACCATTAATCCTTCGCCAACAACCACCGAGACCTTCTACACCAAAGCCTTTAGTCATTCGAGAAGCTCCACCAAAACCACCAGCTCAAATTGGTCGTAAAGTAATTACCATCAGTGGTAAACGTCTTCCACCCCCACCGCGTAAAGTAGTCATTGAACGTCTCGCTCCAATTCCAACTAAACCACAATCCGTAATAATCGAACGTTGGTTACCCTATTCTCAAGTCAAGCGCAGAGTCATTTATCAACGCTCAAATGAACAAGATGCATTTATAGTAAAGCCTAGAAATGTAATTATCCAATGGGAAGTTCCTCAAGTTTACGTCAAAAAAGACTTTAAATATTTAGGAATTATTCGAGCTAATCCAGTCGAGTATGTTCAACGTTATGGATCTACTTTAAAAACATCACGTGAATTACCCGATTTTGTTTTAGACATAAAACCACCACAAGGTATAGTCTTAGCAGCTGATTTTCAATATAATAATATACATGAATTAGAAGGTGAAGTACAAGCTTTGAGATTAGTCGATTTAGATCGTGAGGGTCTAACTCAATATAAATCTCAAATAGAAAAATTCGAATTTTCTAAACAATATTCAAATTTTTCTTTAAATAATAATTTAGAAATAACATCTAATTCAGTGCAAAAAAATTTTAAATCAAATATATTGGATATAATAAGCGATATATTTAATCAAGTAGATGGAGATCAAAATGGTAGCTTATCAGTAGAAGAAGCCGAGAAATTACTATTGAAATTAAATAGTAGATTAGGCCGTCGCTATGGTGAAGATGATGTAGAAAAGTTTTTTCTCTCTTTAGATACGAATCAAGATGGTTCGATTAGTTTAAGCGAATTTAGAAAAGCTTTTGAAAATTTAATTTAATTTTTTTTTTATTAACCTTTAGAATTAAACATTAATTTTCTTTTTGATTGTTTTTTTATTAAATAATATTGTTATGAGCGACAAGTCAATATTTATTTTAAAAATAATTATTTAAATTAAAGCATCTAGGATCATAGGTAAAAATCGCGATTTTGTATTATTTAGTAATTTATAAATTTTATTTTTTCAATAATCATTATTATTTTTTGTTAAAGCTTCTGTCTATATTTCTTTAAACTTTTCGAGACAGACTTTAAAATATTTATTTTTTACCTTGATTAAAATTTAACAATAAAAGTAAGAAAAAATAGAGGTAATTCATCTAAAAGTAAATGATTTTATTTTTGTTTTATTTAATAACCTAATTGTTTTATAAGGCTGTTTTTTTTTCTAGATACAAACAATTAAAAAACACTCCTATCGTTCACTTCCCTTTTTTTTTTTAATTTAAATTTATTTCGTCCGAAAAAATATTAAAAATTCCTGAATTCATTTTTTTTGTATTTAAAATCTAAAAATTTTTTTACTATACGAATTAAAACTAACTTGTTCAAATAATCTTCATCCAGTAAAAGCATCTAATTTACAATTTTTGATCCTATAAACGCAATAAAAAATCTTAATAGTGCATCAACAAGAAAAAAACTACCGTAAACGCTTGCGCATTACTCCAGGAATAAACCAAAATATTCAGGTTTATTCCACTGGAAAACTTCCCATCGACACCATGTTAAAAAATTCTTTTTAATTTTTTAGGAAAAAACCAAAAATTTTTGATTTTATCCAGGATTAAAACTCAGTTTTAAGTTTTACTAACTTTTTTTTCAAAATAAATAAAAATATTAAATTTCAGCGCAACATATTCAAAGCTAAATATTTTGATTAATAAAGCGATTTTTTTTAGAAATTTACTCTTGATTTCGATTACTTTAAAATATAATTTCTTATTTAAAAATTAATTGCTGTTAAAATTTTTTAAAAAAATAAGATTTGTGCTTATTACCCATGTCAAAATATCGGGAAATATTCTCACGAGAACTCTTAAAAATAATTTTAAGAGATTTTTAAGAGAATTAATTGGAGAATATCCTAAAATTTGTACAATACAAAACTCAAAGAGAGGTCCAAAACATTTGCCGATTGCCGATGAGACTGAAAGATTCATTAAAGTAAATTACTAAGGAAGATTTTATTTCCAAAAAAATAATTAGCTCTAAAAAAAAAGAGTGTTTTGATTTTTTTTTAATCCAAAATTATCTAAAATCAAGGATGGTATAGTTTTTTACATATGGGGAGACAATTTTCAGCCATTACAAGTTTGAAAAAAGGTGCAACAAAATTTGCTGCACCTTTTGGCAAAGTCTGCAAAAAATTGTGCAATTTTAATTGCGTAATTAAATTAAAGGCTATTTTAGAAAGCGCGCAATTTTGCAATTAAATTTTTTTTTCTGAAAATTTGCACAGCATTAAAAAACCTAAATTAAATACGCAATTAAAATTGCACAAATTTTTGCAGACTTTGCCAAAAGGTGCAGCAAATTTTGTTGCAGTAGGCAACACTTTTTTTTATCGCGAAAAGTTGCTTTTAGAGCTTTGCAGAGTGATCTTATTGGTCAAAAAAAACAAAAAAACAAAAAACTTTAACATGCTTTTTTCCAAATTTTCTAGGATAAAAAACATTATAAAAAATATGATGAAGTGTTGTATTTGGAAAAAATAAATATTTAAAAAATACGAATTTATGGTGCATTGCTCTACTTTTTTTTATTAACAAAAAGGTTCGAACAGTAAACTTATCGTAAGATTTTTTTATTTTTTACAAAGGTAGCGTTTTGAAGATTAATGAAAACAGAAAATTTTAATTCTAGAATGCATTTGAAGAGAATTTTTGGAAGATTCCATAAAGATTTTTGTACGAAAGTCAAAATATTTTCTGTAAAAAAAATCTTGACTCGATCAAGTTTAACATTTGTTACAATCTTGTAATAAAATGATAAATTGAAATGAGTAAATAGAAATAAACTTGATAGACCCAAAAATAATACTTCTTTTAAAATGTTTTTTTCTAAATAATCTTTTTTTTTGTTGTTGTTGCTAAGTCTAATTTAAAACATTTTTCTTTCTTTTTTTTTGTAGGGATATTTTCTTACTAATCTAAAAAAGATTCTCGAAATTTCTAACTGATTGCAAAATTAATTTTTATTTAATTTCAAAATTTAATTTTTCACGATTTACAATTGTCACGAAAAACAATTGAATTAATAAGAGCTTTAAAAAACTTAATTGCTTTAAGTTATTAAATTTTCTAAAGTTTCAAAAAAATTTTTTGCTCTTTAGAAAAAAAAAAACAAAACAAAAACTTGAAAGAATTAAACTTAGAGATTAAAAAATGAATTACTACTCTTGAAATTATATTAAAAGTTGAAAAAATAACCATTTTTTAAAAGATTTTTATTTTATGCAATTAGAGTGTAAAATGATTCAATGCATGCCCTTTTTTTTAAATTCCTAATTACTTAATGTTTCAAATTTTATCAGTTAAGAATTAATTGAAAATCTTTAGTTTCTAACGGAAATATTCATTAAAATTGAAAAAAGATACTTCACTCAATTTATTATCCTATTTAACTTAACTAACTTGTTTAGCCAAGATTCCTTAATTCTCAAATAATTCCGCTATTATGCATGGTCTCCAATTCATTCTATTTTATCGAATTATAAATTTTAATATCGGGGATTATTGATATCCTTATTTTTTCTCGAATTCTTGCTTGAAAAATAAAGGCCATTTTTTTGTTACTTGGTCATGTGATGATTCCTTTACGTAATGTGTCATCCCCGAAAACTATTATACAAAAAAATTATCTTTATTTATTCTTAAAAGTATAAAGAAAAAATCATCATTTGGAACGACTTTTGAAAATGAAGTAAAAGAAATTTTTTTTATTATGTAATTTTTCGTTTTTAAGCTTAAAAAAAAAAGTAAATTAAGAAAAAAAAAAGACTGAAATGAAATTATTAATTTTTGCTAATTTCATAAATTTATTTGCTTTTACACCCAATTTTGAAAAACTTTGTTGAAAAATAAATAAACCTAACCCACAAGAAATCTTGACATGCTTGACTGAATTCTAAATGGAATAAATTAAAAAAAAATCTAAAAGTTCCTTCTTTTGACCAATGCCCTAAAAACGTCTCTCACAAGATGCTTTGATAAAAAAAAGGAACTCTAAAATTTCTTTTTTTTGTCTTATGAATATTTTCTAAAATTTGAATTCCTTTTAAAAAACAAACACACACTGAAAATAAAATAAAAATTAAAGTAGGTAAGTCTAGTGACTAAGCCTATAATTTCAAAATCGTAACACTGTTAAAAATAAAAGTCGAAAAAAATTTTTTTTTTAGATTAAGGTAAAGATTCATTAGTAATGTTTTCTTGGAGAGAAAAAAAAAAGTTGAAACAAAATAAATAAATATAAAATAAGGGAGAAATAAAGAAATAGCTCGATCCAGGACGAAACGATTTACGTCAATTCTATCTTAGTTCTATAAAACTAAGTAACCATACATGTTTACCTGAAAGAGACAGAGTCTAGAAGCTTTATCTTAAATAACTTTTTTTTTCTTTTATGTTTTGCTTTTTCATGATTATTGATTGCTTATGATTAACTAAATAAAAGAAAAAAAATCTACTGTCTCGACTTGGTACCAAAATTTACAGTATAAATATCTCAATTACAATTTTAAAAATTAACTAGAAAAAAAAAATTTTTTTTTTCTTAAAATTTTCAAATTTTCAAAAGTTTCAAAACTTTTCTTCAATAATAAACAATTTCTTTTTTCTATTTTGAAACCCTCAACCTTTGTGCTATGCATTATTATATTAGAGCAAAAAATTTTTTTTTTATTTTAACAGAATAAAATAAAAGAGAATAAAAAATTTGAAATAAATAATAATGTTTTTGAAATCTCTTGAATTTATGTTCAAATCAAATAATATAAATAATGCTACGCGCACAATTACAGCTTTAAAGTCCTACAAAGAAATACCGGGACCGAAAACCCTACCCATTTTAGGAAATTTACTTAATCTTAAAAATTTTGGTGGCGAGTACAATTTACTCGAGTTTAGAGACTTTCAAGACATTTTACAAGCACAATATGGCGATATTGTAAAATGGGAATTATTCAATCAAAAAAATGTTTATTTATATGATCCTGAATTGATACGTCAAGCGTTTAAAACAGACGGTAACACACCACATAGATCAGTACTACACCCAATTCTGAAGCTACACAAAAAACTCGGTATCAAGTCAACACTATCGAATAGTCAAGGTGAGAGATGGCGCAAACTACGCTCGCTAAGTAATCCATGTATGGCTAGACCTCAAACTATTCTCTCATATTTATCAAATCAAAATCAAGTAGCAAACGAGCTCATCAATTTAATAGACAATAAATTTCAATTAGATTCATCTGAATATAAATTTAATAATTTTGATCAAATTTTAAGACTCTTAGCATTGGAATGTAAGTTATTTCAACATTTTTATTTTTAATTTCAAAATATTTTTATTTTTGTTTTTTTATTTTTAAGATGTTAGTGAAATAGCTTTTGATAAGCGTTTATATTGTGTTGATGAATCAAAAAGATTAGAAGATGTTAGTAAATTAGTGACGTGTATAAATACATTTTTTATACAAGCTGGTCGATTGCTGTTCTCACCGCCAATATGGCAATATTATCCGACTAAAGATTGGATCGAATTCGAAACAGCCTCGAGATATATATTCAAAAAAACTGGTGAATATATAAACAAAGCTTATAACGATTTAAATAATAATACTTCTTCTTTATGTCCACATCATAAAAAACAAACTGTTCTAAGAGAATTTTTAGAAAGAAAAGAAAAATATGGTTTGGATACAAATGACGTAATTGGTTTGATGACTGATTTTCTAATGGCCGGTGTTGATACGACTGCTACAGCTATACACTATTTACTTTATGATTTGGGTACTAATCATTTGATACAAGAGAAATTGTACAATGAAATAAATCAAGTTGTTGGTAAGAGTACTGAAATAACCGAAGAGCACTTGAGTCAATTAAAATATTTAAAATGTGTTGTCAAAGAGTCGTTAAGATTGCATAGTTCAGTACCGGCTAATAGTCGTATATTAACAGAGGATACTGTAATTGGCGATTATTTAATACCAAAAGGTGTTGTTTTGGTATTTTGTAATTCATTCATATCAAAATGTGATAAATATTTTAAAAATGCTAAAAAATTCGATCCTGATCGATGGATGAATGGTGAAGAAAATATAAATCCCTATGCTATTTTGTCATTTGGTTTTGGTGCACGTATGTGTATTGGTAGAAGAATAGCAGAGCAAGAAATTTATTTGACTATGATTAAATTAATACAAAAGTATCGTGTCGATTATATAGGTAAAGAACCAGGTCTGAAAATTGGACTCGTGGCAGCACCTGATCAACCTTTAGATATAAATCTTTTTAAACGATAATATTTTTTTTTAAAATTAGGTCCATTTTTTCTATTTTTTTTTATAAAATAAGCAAAGCTTTAAAAATTGTATATTTAAAAAAAAATAGTTTATTCTCAAATAGAATCTCATATTTTTGTTTTTTTACTGAATTAACTTAAATTTTTTTTAAAATAATTTTTGTACAACAAATAATTTTTTGTTTTGTTTTGTAATTAATTCCAATTATAATTAATTAAAAATAATAAATTTATTTATTTTATGTACTTTTATTTTCTTCGGTATTTTTCATTTGAATGAAAAATTAAATCAGAATTAAATTTAACCAAGTTTCTACAAGCATCACAAACATATAAAGTTAATCATTAAATTTCTAAAATTAATTCTACATTTAGGGTAGTGGCGTAGCTAGAGAAATACTTTAATGTCGTTAAAGTACTTTAAAAAACCTCCCTCTTTTTTTAAAGTAGGATTTTTAGCTAAAAAGTTTTTTACAAATTTTTTTAGAGTCGATTGTTAGAAATTTTAGGAAGAAGGTTCTTCAATGTTTTAAAATATAACTAAATGCTGAAAAAAAATGGAAGTTTTTCTAATACTTTACTAAAATTTTTAAGACTAAGAAAATGAGATTCGGTAAATTAAAATTTTTACCAATTTTGGAGAATTTTTATAAAAGACAGAAGATTAGCCAGTTTAAATTCGAACCCAGAATTTGACAAATTCCAAAAGATATTGAAATTAGTGTAACCTCGATTTTATGAACTTCGATTAGGAAGGCTTTCCAGATCCTTAACGTCAAAGATATAATCAGAAGAGATTATGAAATTAAATTAGAATTCAAATAAAATCCTAAGTAGTTTCAAAAAACTCAATTGTCAAATTAAAAAACATTAAAAAAAAAAATTTTAAAGTATAGTTTTACAGCCCATTAAAATCAAATTTCGTTTAAATAAAAATGTCAAAAATTAAAATAAAAAAAAATGTCAAAAAAAGAAAAAAATGTTCTCTTTTTTTGCATTTTTGTTATTGTTTAGCAAAATTTCTTTGAGCTTTGAATGCTATTATTCAACTGAAACAAGAAGCATTATTTGTAATAGACTTGATAGCATTGAAAACTTGAGTATAAATTCAAATAAAGTTATTTTTAAGCTCAATAAAGATGAGATTAATCAAAATTACTTAGAAAAGACAATTAAGTATTTTGAAAAATTGGTGGTTTTTGAATACACTTATTACAAAATATATTTTGTAAACCTTAAAAGTATTTGTCTAAATTTATTCAATGTTAAGCTATCTGAAATCGGTGAAGATATAATTGCCAAGACAAACATCTTTTTTTCTTCGTCAATATTTAAAATGAACAATTCATTTGACTTTAAACGTTTAAATCAATTTAAAGTAAGAGGTGTATTTTTTTTAAAAGGAATTAACTACAAACAAAAAGTGAACAGCCAATTGTTTTCTAATCTAATAATGTCTTATATTCATTTTGAATATTTAACAAATACATTTTACAAAAAAAATGTAATTCAATTCTACTCAAGTCAAAACAATTCAAATTTTTTCGAAACAAGAATCCAAAATTTAGAATTAATTAAAATGGAGAATTTAAATTTGAATTTAAATTTACTTGATTTAAACTTATTTTATTATCTTGAGGAAATAAGTATAAGTGGAAAATTAAATTCTATCGAACCATTTTTATTTAATAATTTTAAAAATTTAAAAACTATAAATCTTGATTTAAAACACTCGAGAAATTTATTTTTAAAAGGAATCGATTGGATTAAATCAATAAATAATGATTTAAATGTGAATATGTCAAATCAAACCCAAATTGAATTGAATATGAATCGTTTGGTTCGAATTTTTATATCACATGCTGAGTACCCTTTTGTTAATTCAAAGTATACAATTAATAATTTCATCCGTGATGAAGATTTTTGTTTGTACAAAGAATTTCCTTTTAATCAAATGATTATTTTAATAATTGATGATGGAATTAGTAAGGATTCAAATTATCAATACTCATGTTCGTATTGTTTTTTGTCACAATATTCAAGAATATTAATAAACTTAACCCAAATCTCAAATTTTGATTTTTTTAATTTAATACCAGAAAATTTTTCACATTGTAATTTTGAAGATTCACTTAGAAAATGTAATAAATCAAATTATTACATGAAAGAATTTGATTTGGGTAATTTAGAAACAATAATAATTTTCTTAGACTCAGTTGTACTACTTTTTTTACAACCTGCCATATGCATTCTTGGATTTTTATTAAATTTTTTTGTAATTGTTCAAACTAAAAAGAATCTAAGATTAACAATTCAATTGAAATTTTTTTGTCAATTTGCCATATTAAGCTGTTTTCATTTCTCAATAGAACTCTTAGGTCTAATAAGCGAATGTCCATTTGAGAACGGAATATTTTGTTCGGGTATTAGAAATTCTATTCCAATTCAATACATTAAAATATTTTTTAATTTTCTAATGGAAGTCTTCAAATTTTGTTTGAATTTGAGTCTAACAAGTTTCATTTTTCATAGACTATCAATTTTAAATTTTTCAGTAATGAAAAAGAAATTTAATTTTCGAAAATTAATGATTGTATCAATTTCGATTGGTTGTGTTATTAGTTTAAGTAGTTTATTTCGTGAGAGAATAAATCATGATAGAGTAGATCTCGATTATCCAATGAATTCTTATGATTTTACATTAGATTTTAATTCGGATAAAATAATGCTTTTTATATGTCTAATTGGTGACATTATAAATTCAATTTTATTTCTGCTCATTAATTTTGTATTGGATTTAATTCTAATTGTAAAATTGAAAAATTCTTTAAAAAAAAAAGAAATTGTTAGATCGAGGCTAAATTTGAATAGAACAAAAGAAAGTGAACTAGTCGAAAAAAGACTATTAAAAATAACAATTTTTAATACGACTATTGGAATTTTATTCAAGACACCACAAATATTTCCACTTATTTATTCATATTTACGATTTTGCGTTTTCAACAATGCTTTTAATACACCAAAAACATTTGAGTATATTTTCTTGGAAATTTTTACTCAACTTCACTTCATTGTTCTCTATAAACAAATAAGTAAATTATTTTTTGACTTGTCTCTTTTTAACAATTATTTTTTTTATTTTTCTATGGACAAAAATATTAGTGAGTCTCTTAAAAAAATTAAAAATCAGAAAACAACAATTCAAAAATGGTGATACGTCGTATACGACATATCATTCTAAGAGTATTTCAATTTATTCTTAAGTTATTTAGCGATTATTTTATCATGAATTTGATAGATTTGTTAACTTGTATAAAATAATAGACCAGAAATCTATAGTTGCAATTTATAAATAGAAATGTTAACTGTGAAAAAATAATTTAAAGTATGTATCAAAAGAGCAAAAGATAAATAGTAATTGCAAACTAGAGTTTAATGCTTCCAAATCAGTCGCAGTCACATTTTTTAAATCGAAAGTAAATTTTGACTCCAAATTTATTTTAAACGGTAAAATAGTACTTAATGTTTCTGGTTTTATATATCTTGGTTTACCAATTGGAAACCAATCTTACATTAATGAGTTTTTGGAGAACAAGTGGAAGTCGAAAGAACAAGTGGAAGTTGAAAAAGCACTTTACTCGTTGTATGGTTTGGGTTGTAAACCAAAAATGCTCAACCCATTTCTTGTGTCATTTTTGTTTTGACTTACTGTCAATCAATCTTTAGATATGTTCTTGACAATGTCCTTATAAGTGAATCAAAGTTAAAGGAATTTGAAATCAGACAAAACTTACTTGTTAAACAGGTTATTGGTATAAAAAAATACTCAAAAATGAAAGAACTAAGGAACGCCATTGGCCTTGATTCTATGAAAGCTCTATATTGCAAGCATAAAATTTTTTTCTTAAGACATCTAATGAAAAATAATGTTTGTACCGAAATATTTAACTATCTAAAAATCTATTATAGTAAATTTGATCAAGCAAATACATCATTTTGCAAACAGATAGATTTTTTAAATAAGAAATTGTACATCGATTGTACTTAATACAATTACAAAACCTCATTAGAAATTATTGAATACCATTTTAAGCCAAAGAACCAAGGGTTAATCGACTCGATCAAGTATGTAATTAATATGATTGCAACCTTAATGAATCAAAACTAAGATTTTTTTTATTTATATAATGAGCTTAACTTGCTTTTAAAGCAAAGTTTGGATACAGAAAATTATAAATAGTCTTATATTTTGTATTTATTCTTGTAGCTTTTTTTGTACTAATATTTTTTAATTTTTTTTATTTTTAAAAAAAACTTTTATAATTTTTTTTTACTATGATATAATATTACTTGCCCATGGGGCTTAGACATTTTTCTAAATAAATAAATAAATAGTAATAGTGCAATTAAAAAAGATTTCTAAAAAAAAACAGAATCTCTTTAACGATTTTCTCATTAGTTCTCGTTAGAATGATAGTATGATTTTCTGAGAAATCATGAGAATTCTCATTTTCTCGTGAGATCAAATGAGATCTGTAGAAAATCTCACGAGAAAAAAGTTACAGTTCTTGGGCTCTGTTTGAATCTCTATCAAGCGGCAAAATATCCTCTGCAAAATCCAATACTGAAATTTTCTTTTCGATTAATGATGAAATAAGATCTGGATATGGATAAAGATAGTTTGCTTCAGTGGTCTTACACTCATATCTTTGAGATAGCGAATAGTGATAAAATTGATATTTAAAAAAACAGAAAAAATTAATTCCAATAAAACTTTATTTAAAAGAATTCTTTAACAACTTCTGATCAAAAGTAATTGCGTTAGTATGGTTTAATAAAAAGCTTATTCGACTTCACATCACTCGAACAAATGGCTCCTTAAGAAGGTGACAGCTCATAGTTTCTAGCAAATACCAGTATAAATAACATAACAAAACTTAAAATGGCTAATAAAAACTGAAAATAAAAAATAATTCTATTATAAAAAAAAACAATTATGTTATCATTGATAAAATTTTTAAATTTTTAACTTAATCTGATTAATCAATAAATTTCTAGGCATTGTGAATTTTTTTTAAACTTTCTAAAAAGCAAAACTTGCCCAGCCTTACAAAATTACATAATTTTTGAATTTTCTAAATAAACTCGATTTTTTGTTACTCTTTAGAGGTTGGAATATTAATTGTTTTTTTTTTCGGAAAAAAAATCACAGTACCAATTTTCTATTAAATCACATACTCTCGAAAGGTCTTTTCTTCTAATTGAGTCATAATTTTCTTACTAAGACTTATTTTAAAATGAGCCAAACGTTTATAAAAAATTAAAGTAAACAAAATGAATAAAATCAAAATAGGAATCATTACAAAAACTCCAGTCAAAGCAGCTAAATGACTTATTGGATAAAACTTGATAAAAACAATGAGTCCTATTTCGACAATAAACAAAAATATTCCCATAATAGTTGACATGATCCATGCAGCCTCAATACATTTATGAAAATTCTGATAGGGAAATACTATTTCTTTATCATTTAAAATAGCTATATCTTTTAATTTATTATTTGAGTTATTTTTTAAATAACTATACGTTTTATTGGTTTCAAAAGGAGAATAATCCACTGTTTGATTTAAAAAGCTAAATTTATGTTGTTTCAAGTGTTGATCGGTATCGACTGGCTCACTTGTAGATGCTTCAAGTTGAGGCAGAATACATGTACTTATCATCAAAGCTAACATGTGAACTCCAACAAGAACACAAGTTGTTAGTGAAAAAATAATAAACACGCTCTCAGGTATTTGATTTTTTTGTAAGGACGATTCGATATTTTGATCAAGAATTAATGT
The DNA here is from genome assembly GCA_002922825.1 of Brachionus calyciflorus. Classification (NCBI taxonomy): domain Eukaryota; kingdom Metazoa; phylum Rotifera; class Eurotatoria; order Ploima; family Brachionidae; genus Brachionus; species Brachionus calyciflorus. The sequence continues at coordinate 230,388 of NTPY01000572.1, forward strand.
ATTGTTTTCATTTGTTTGTTGAATAGTTTGAGGATCATCATTATAATCATAATTAAGTTCAACCATTGCAACCATAGCAAAACCAGACAGTAATGCCGATGTTCGAGTGACTGCTTTGAGTTTCGACTTATGTAATCTCAAATTATAAAAATGCATCGCGAAACAAATTTTCAAGATTTATTTGACAATATGCTAAAATATATTTTTCTTATATATTGTATTGATATTTATTTTTTAAGGTTTTTCAAATCGTCAATCAAGCTTGTCAAATTCTTAAGGTGCTTTTTTTTTGTTGTTATTGTCGTCCCAAATGTTTTTTTTTCATAGAAATTTTGACAAGCTTCTAACTATTTATGTTTAAATATTTTTTTTAGTTTTGTTGTGGGTTAAAATTTGAATAAAATTCAGATATTACACATGTTTTCAAATTTTAATTAAAAAATCAATTCATGTAATTAATTCAGGCGCATTTAAATGATGAGATTTATCTACAGTGGTTCTAATATAAATGTAACGTCAATCGTCATCCGTAACTTTTGACCGTAACCGTAACCTATGTTATTAATTTTCAATTTCAATTTAAATTAAGATGTTTGAGCTATGGTTACGGTTACGTTCAAAAGTT
>NTPY01000572.1:263873-277468 GCA_002922825.1 Brachionus calyciflorus
CCATGCATATATTCATGAAACAACATTTCCATGTTATTACATACTTTTAAAAAATAAATCAAATGATACGTATAAAAAAGCTTTTGAAAATGTTAAAAAAAGCTGCCATTGAAATGGGGTTTTTATTAGACTCAAAGTCGTTTATGACGGATTTTGAATTTGGATTGATCAAGGCTATTATTTTCCATTTCAACTCAGCTGAGTTAAAAGGTTGTCATTTTCATTTCTCACAGTGCTTATGGCGTCATTTATCTACAATAGATTTGAAGCGCAAATACTCAACTAACTCAAATTTTAGATTATGGATCAAGAAGATTATAAGTTTAGCTTTTGTACCTCTTGATATGATTGATTCGGTTTATGATATAATAAAACGAGACATTCCAAAAAATGAAAAAATCTCAACCGACAAAATGTTGAGTTATTTTGAATCTACCTTGTCGAATGGACGTTTTGGTCGAGTTATTTGGAACCATTCAAATACACAAGGTCCGAGGACCAATAATAATTTGGAAGGATTTCACTCCAAATTCAATAGGGCCATTGGATCTCCTCATTTACATATTTTTAAATTAATAAAATTATTTCAAGGATTTGAAGCTTTATATGCAGTTAAGTTTGAAAGAATTAAAAATGGCCTTGAAGTGGTTAAAAGACGTAAAGAATATGTTGATCAAGATAAAAATATAAAGGCTTTAAATGAAGATTTACGGAACAATTTGATTACAAGTGAAAATTTTATAAGTCAAGCAGCTTATCTTATCGGAACTGTGCGAAATAATTATCAAATAATTTTTTTAAACAATCTAATTTATTTTTTAGACTTAATAAATAATTATCTTGTTTTTGAGAATATTAAAAATGTTCTATTTCTAGACGTTCTAATTTGAAATATGCTGAAATGAGACGTTTTCTATTTTTAATTTTTTCTATTTTGCTACTGTTTAAGAAAGCGGGACGCGATGTGGACCCCCAGTCAAAGATAAAAAAATGTGTCATTAATGTGAAATTGTGTCACAATATTGTAACATTAGTTTTTTTATGAGAGATGAATGTAAATCATGTAAAGATAAAAAAATAAAAAATTAGTCGTCAAAAGTAATTTTACACTATTATCCTATTTTTTAATTTAACAAATTTTTTTTTAAAATAAACATTCCCTTTTTTTATTTGTATACATTTGATAATAAGTTTGAACTTTTAAACTATTTAAATTATGATTGATTTAAATGATTGATTTTTTTTACATACGCGTGTTTAAAAATTTGATATAAATATTTTTTTGATTATTAAAAAAAATGGAATTAAATGTTAAATAAACCCAAAAAAACAATTAATTTACAGTAACGGAAAATTAAATATTTTTTTAATCTGGTGAAATTTTATTGGAAAGTATCAAATTGAGTAATAAGTAATGAGAGTAATGAGGGTCCCACAGGTCTGTGGGACCCTCATTACTCTTTATTTTTTTTTCAGAACCAATATCTCTTTATTAATGTTCGCTCCTCTTATTAATCTTAATCACATATCTATTCTCAATATAATCATCACAATAAAATAGAAAGCCGGATAATTTTCTCTTCAACTTTTGGTATAAAAGATTGATCTATCATCTTTTTCTCAATTTTTATTTGCTTTTTAACCAGACTGTACGACAGTCGAGTTAGAGATGGGCTCGAAATCATAAATCTAATTTCATAATGATTTCGTTTTCTTTTTATTTCTTATAGCGTTTTAGTTTTTTTTGACATTTTATCCTTGGTGAGATAAATGATATTTTTTCGATTTCTAAGATTAATTCATAGACTTAATTTAGACAAAATTTTCAAGTAGAAATTTAAAAATTTTCAAAACTAATTTTAATAATTTAAAAAAAAATTTAGAAGCATTTTTTGTTTCAATTGTTTTAATTTATTTAAGAAAGAAATTAAAACAATTTTTTAAACCTGGATTGTTCCTCAATAAAGTTGCTTTCAAGGAAATAATATATTCTATTTAAAATTAAGCCTTCAAGTAGTTTTCCTAAACAGCTTATCATACTAATAAGACGATAATTAGATGGATATTGTGATAAATGTTGTTTTAGGAATCATTGATATTTTGGCTATCTTCCAAGCTAGGGGACATTCTCTAAAAAAATTCAAAATTTCAAAGTTAAAGTTTTATTAACCTAAAGCTTTTTAAAAAGGAGAACTATTTTAAAAAATGCATTAATCCTTCTTTATAAAGCTATATATTTTTAAAAAAAGACTATTAGTAATTAAATTAACTATTTTTGAGGCTAAACTTGTTACTTAAACTAGTTTAGTTTATAAAACGATTTTTCCTTTAATTTTAAAATTCTTCTTTCCTTTTAAAAAAAATATGGCTCCGTCAAAGGATCATTTATAGCTACCAGGCCGACTTGTTTTCCCAAATTTTTTGATCTCGGCGAAGTAGACCTCAGAATAACACTTTTTGGATCAAATTTAAAAAAATTAAAAATTCATAAATCGTTTTATTGATTTTTTTATTGGTCTAAACTTCGATTAGCTTTTTTTTAATAAACAAACAAAGATTATTTAATGAGAAACGATCATATCCAACATTTTTCTTTTAGGATGACTATAAGAGTTTTTTTTGTAATATGACTATAAGATCTCTCAGAGAACTGGGATAATGGTATACCAAGCTTAGAAAAATTTAAATATTACTAACCTCATTAGATTCAAATATGTTACGAACAATTCTTAGGTGATGACAGTTTTACAGATTTCAATTTAAATGAAGACTGAAATTTATTTAAAAAACAATTATAGTCAACCCTCTTTAATCCGAACAACAAATTTCGCTAAATTATGTTCGGATTATCGAATAATTCGGATTAAAATGTTGTTTTGCATTGAAAAGTACAGATTTTTTTCGAAAAAAATTATTCGGATAATCGAGAATTCCGGAATATCGAAGTTCGGATTAAAGAGGGTTGACTGTATAAATACGCTAAGTTATTCTTATTTTGTTTTTAACTTTTCAAATTCAAATCTATTAGAAACCAAATAAATCGACATTGAACTCTTGATCAATGCAAAGATTTTTTAAACAAAGACTGGTGATCCGAATTTAACAACACAAGATTTCTAATAATTCATATGACGGAACATGCAATGGACTAAGTGAGTTTTTTAAATTATTGTTGGCGGTTAGAGCCTATAAAATAATATAATTTATTTTATTCCTTAGAAAGGTAAATTAATGAATCTATTTTTAGATTTTTATTTAACTTTCAATCAAAAATTAAATGAAGATCTATAACTAATAATTTTATGGCAAGACCTTTATCTACCGCCATTTAGTTCGACTGTAATCCCCATAACGCCAAACAGAAAATTCGAAAGTGAGATTTTGATGACCAGTAGTCCTTTTCTCAGAGACTCATTTTGGGTTTTTGCTGGTAAAGCAATATGTAAATTCCGAAAAGACATCGACAGCAAATTTATCTACTTAGCTCCATGGGAAAATTGTTGCAAACTTCGAGGAAATTAACACTGACGACATTGAAATATGATATTTAATAGTGTAGAGAAAGAAGTTCCATTAAAGTCTAAGGATTATATGAAGGTGGGAAATGTAGTGATGTGTAACCGGTTCCTGGAAACCGGTTTCAAATGGTTTCTATTTCAAACCGGTTTTTGGAACCGGTTTTTTTGTTAAAACCGGTTCCAAGTAAAAAATGTGCTTTCGTTAAAATAAGTCTGAATTAGAACTCAGATTAGATAAAAATCGATTTTTATTTTTTAAAAAGAATTAATAACCAAAGAAAAATCTAAACTCTAAAAAAAATGTTAACAATTAAAAATGAAAAATTTAATTTTTCAAAAATAATCTAAAAAAATTTATTAAATTAAAAAAAAATAATTAAAAAAAATTTAAATAAATTTTTTTAAATTATTTTTTTTATACCAAAAAACTGTCGAAAAAGTGACTTGTTTAATAAAAAAACAAATTTAATAAAAATTACTGATAATTAATTTAATTCGAAATTAGATTTTTCTTTGGTTATTTATTCTTTTTTTGAAAAAAAAATCGATTTTTATCTAATCTGAGTTCTAATTCAGACTTATTTTAGCAAAAGCACATTTTTTACTTGGAACCGGTTGTTTTGTTAAAACCGGTTCCATAAACCGATTTTAAATAGAAACCGGTTTAATAAACCGGTTTGAAAATTTAACTGGTTCCATTAAAAACCGGTTTGGAAACGGTTCCACCAAACCGGTTGACCATCACTAGGCAAATGAAAGAACGTTTGAAAGAAATAAAAGCTGCCTATTAACTGCGTACCTTTTAGAGCTAGGGTTAAGGAGAAGATAATACAAGAATAAATCGACGAAAGCCAGTTGTTCTTGTTAGGAAAAATGATGGTTAAGCAAGGTTTTGCGTGTATTAAAGGGAAATTAATAAGATGGTATGGGGGATTATCCCTTAGCTATAATTGACGATAGTTAGTTAAATCGGCAAAATAAAGTTTTATTAATATTACTATTTCTATTTTTATAAAAAATTTTTTAATGTGCATTTGCAAAAATTCAAATTTAAAATTGAAATAGTAATAGTAATAAAACTTTATTTTGCCGGTAAATCTAAATTTTTCACTTCTTTAGACCTAACCTCCGTATATTGGCAAGTTCGAATGGATGTAGAAGATATAGAGAAAACTAGGATTTCCCAAAAAATAGCCTATTTCTTTAAGAAGAGACAATAAAAAATCAGAATTCGAACCAGAAACATAAGTTTTGAACTCCTTAATAACTACAAGAAACCGAAAACTTAATTTAAAAAAATTAATATATATACAGTCGTTCAGAATTGGTTAATTTTATTAGAAAGCTTTTTTACGAATTAATAATATATTGTAATTAAAAAAAATTTACGAGAGAAACTTTTTAGAAATCCTCTGTGGACCGACTTTTTTTTGAAGAAATTCAGTAAATGAATATCTGTTTAATAAAAGGATAGCAAAAAAAAAATTTTCGGCTTATTTTTGATTAATATGTCAAAAAATCAAGTAAAAGAAATTATCTCGTCGTTCCTTCTATTTCTACAAAAAAAGAGAATATAATAGGTAAAATGTATTTATATTATAAAGGGTAAAGTACTTCAAAGCTCTCGAATTAACGTTCTACCATACACGTACTCCAATCATTTTTGCTGGAGTTCAAATACGGGCACGATCTCAATTCGGAAGCACTGCAGTATTATTTTCTTAATGAATAAAAACGAGATACATAGCTAAAAATAAACAAGTAAGTGTCGCAAAGCTGCTATTTCAAAGCGCCCTATTTAGTTTTTATTTAGCGCCCTATGTAATTCTTAATTCGTTTTTATTTTATTTATGCGTTTTCTGTGAACTTTCATTAGTGAGTATTTGAGTTTTATAAGCCTTTTTGGCCGGTTCTTGCGCCTTAACTGAGAAATTGATTGTTGAATTTATTACTTTCATTCAGTAAATAGATTCTCTTGTCTTTTAAAATTACAGTTTTATGCACTCTCCATTTACAAAGCTTCGCTTTGAATTAATTTTTAATTAATACAAGTTTAATCATTCATTTTATGCAATTATATGTTTTGTATTGTTCAAATATGTATTTGCATATTATTAGTCATGGGAAAAATGCAAAATGTGAAAAAGCAAATTGTTTAAAAAATGCACTTATATTCATTTTGCAAGAAAAAAAAACCCTTAAAATGAGTATTTCAAACTAAAATTTTGAAATAAAATAATTGACGAGTTTTATTACTTTTTTATAAGGTTTTGTTACCATATGTTATTCTTTAATAAAAAACTGAAAAAATACGTAATCTTCTCCTAACTTTTTTCAATTAATTTTTTGTGCTGAATGTCGTTTCAAAACAAGATTATAAACAAATAAAACCTATTTTATAAGACACTATCATAAGGAGGAATGACCTTAATAACATAAAGCCAGAAAATTAAGGTACAAAAAGCAGAAACAATCTCAATGGAAATGAACAAAAATTTTTCATTTTCTACCAAATAAAGCCATTCGTCAATGTATCCGTCATTAGATCCGCTAAATTATGGTATATCCCTTAATCTTGACCTTTTCGCTATATTTTTTTCATTTCCATTGAGATTGTTTCTGCTTGTTTTAACTTGATTTTCTGGTTCAACTTTGATTACACATGATCTTTGAAAATCTTCTTAGGACTCTCTGTTTTCAAAGCTGAAATAGCTGTAAACCATGTTTCAAACTTTCCACTGATGACCTCAATGATTTGTTTGTCTCTCAATATGAACGCTTTTCCAAGTTCTTCTTGCGGTTTTTGAATCACCACCTTAAGGCTTTCTATTGGAAGGTTAATCAAGAAATCGGTACCGATTTTTAATTTAATATAAAATACAATTGTATAAATAATATTTTTAAAATATAAATGTTGGATCGATCAAAAGATTTAATGAATGTAACATCTATTTATATGAATGATCTCGTGCAGAGAAATGTGCTCGAATGTGCTTCTCATAAGAGATTCCTGATAAGCATTCTAGAATATAGTTGTCAGCATCTCGAAGTTTCTATCTTCTTAAATACATGACAAGAATATGCAAATCTACTCGCATCAGCTAAAAAGCTGATTTCTAAATAATGATATTTTGGCAATATATTATATAATACATTTTAGCTAAACCAAGATGAGCAGCGATCAACATGCATTCCCAAACAAACATGCATTCTATACGAAGAACCCAAATTCAATAAATTTTTTTCAATAAATTCAAAAACGAAAATAAAAATTAATGAATCAAAAAGAACGTAAAAAAAATTATTTCTAGAAGACATAAAAATCTATCGTACCTGTGACCAATTGACAAAATTAATAAGTTGTGACTAAAAATTTTGATCATTAAAAAAAATATTTTTGATTGTTTATTTTAAAAAAATGACAATGCTTATAATCATTATTTAAAAAAAAATCATTTTTGAAAATACCGTTCATATAATTTAATGTATTTACTCGTTTTTAACGAAATTTCATTAAATATCGAACACTGGCTTTCAAAACGGAATCACGACATCCCGATGAAGGCCTTTTTTTTGAATGCTGATGGGCGATAATTATATATTTTTTTTTTAATCAATATCGATTGAATTTTTAGATAACAAACATGTCATGGTTTTCGGATGTAACTACATGTTGTTAAAATCGAGGAATTACGTTAGTTCTGAAATTTTTACTGATTTTTTTTCATATTTAATGAAATATACAAAATAATTGTTGTTTAAAGTTTGATTAATAAAACTAAACTAAACAAAAATTTATTATTAGATATTTTATCACATAATTTCTTTTTTATTCTGTTAAACTAAACTTTGATCTGATTTTTTTAATATTCTCAAATAATTTAGAATACCATCTAAGTAAACTTTCATTAATATATTTCTTATCTATTTGATCGATCTTGTTTGGTTCTTAAAAATAAAATTAAAAAGAAATTTGAAAAAGAAAAAAAAAGGAAATTTATCAAAGTTACTAGTAGCTAAACTAATTAAACATCCGACGATAAAAGTTATAGAAACTGCTATCAAACCATACCACTCATAGCTTATCGAATTAGGAAATGGAGTCTTATTAATTTTAGTAGTTATGTTTGTAGAACTATGAGTAAATTTTATTAAAATCATCTTTTGATTAGAATTCTTGTATCTGAAAAAATTACTTGTATCCACAACTTAAGGATTGATTGAAAATATTCTTTTGAACCGTGTTATCAAACATATAAAAACCAATAAATAAGTATATTGAGAAAATGAGACTTGAAATACCGCCATACAAAGCACCGTTTGAGTTAGCGAATGGGACGAATAAACCCAAGATAAACATTCCCAAAATAGGTCCACATGTTACACTTCAATTCAATTTTTTTTAATTAAAAAAGAAGCTTCAAAAATTATTTTTGTATAAATTTACCTAAACAAACTTAAAACAGCCTTTTTCAGAAAGTATTAATAAAAAAATCAGTAACAATCTTTTTGATTTCAGGTTTTCAATAAAATTTACCTGAAGAGAGTTTGCTAAGAAATGAGGGATGCAAGTCAAAGAAGTAATTAATACTCCGTATAAAATGCAAAAAAACCTCGCAATTTGTACACATTTTCTATCGATAAGATTAGCATCAAACCAGCTTTTTACAAAATCTTCAAGAGTTACTGTAGCCAAACTATTAAGACCACTGCTTATCGAGCTTTTTTTTAAAAAAGAAATTTCAATTAATCTTGTGATCTAAAAAAATAATTTTATCTTACCTTAAAACTGCTGCAAAAATTGTTGCTAGAAATACACCTGGTATTCCTGGTACATTTCCAAGTTTTTCCATTACATATTCTGGTAAAAGCTTAAAAAAAGATAAAGAATATTTTTTGTAAAATTATCATTTTATTATTTACCTCTTCTTTTAGTAATAAATTACAGCCATTATACGATGCAAATATTATCATTCCAATTAAAAGAGATATTGATATTAATATCCAATACAAATAAAAATTAATAGAAACAGCTCTGAAATAAAAATTTATTAATATTAGTAATAAATTGTGACGATAAAAAGACCCATCTATTGACAATCATAATGAGTAAATAATTAAAGGAGAAGCTTTTTCCATGGAAAAATTTTTCGAATAATTAATTGTTATGGACTGCACTTCACAGTGAAATTTAAGACACTGAAACGTACCTGACCGTAGCGTAGTGTACTGTACCGTAGCTAACCAGCGTACCACCGTAGCATAGCGTACCGTACCTGAGCGTACTATACTTGCGTTTATACTGAAACAAGAAAATACATCAAAGTGAGAGAAATTTTGTGATGAAAAATTAAAGATCGATCTCGAAAAAATTTCCAAAAAAATTTAGACCATTATCAGTTTAAACTTTAACCCTTAACGTACCGTTGTATCATATATGATACATTTCAAAAAGTTATTAAAACTTTATATTCACATCAATATACGAAAATATTTTATGTATCAAAATAAAGCTCATTAAAAGATCTATCCAAGGAATTTTAAGTTTCAAGGTTAATCAACAGGCTAGTGCCCATATCTATTGCTAGACTGATTAACACTTCATTTATTCAAAATTAATAAAAAAAACTATTTTTTAAAATAATACAATTCCAATATATATAAAAAATAAATAAAAATAATATCTTAAAAAACAAATGATTTTAATTTTAAATTAAATTTATCAAATATTTTTGTGGCTTCTTCATAAATCAAGTCAATGTTATTAAACATTGACAATCTAAACGTACTAAATCTGAGTACCAATTTGTTAACAACGAATTTATTCGACAATCTTGAAAATATATATTTAAATGTCCTCTCACCACTACTTGTTTTTGAGCCACATTCAATTATTTGGTCTTTATTTCTTAAATCATATTTCAGATTTCCGGTCTCATTTTTGACCAATTCTTCTTTCAATAGTGGCGGTGAGTTAGCAAAATTAATAATTTTGTAAGAAAATGCTAACATTCTCTCTAAGGCTCTATGCTGAAATGCAAATAGACCATATTTTTGTATATTTTATGTATCAAAATAAAGCTCATTAAAAGATATATCCAAGGAATACAAGTATTTGGTATTGATTGTTGATATAATATGTTAAAATTTGATCCAAAGTTGTAGCATTTGAATTTTTAATAAAAATCGATCAAGTTTTTTGAGTTAAAATTTAAAAAATTTTCTTTAATCTTTTTTTTCTTGATTGGATTAATAAACTTTAAATCAAAATACATGTCACTCTATGAAATAAAATGCGAGGAATCTAATGGTTCTAAAATCATTTTTCAATTTTAATCTTATCAAGAGATAAACGGCTTCGAAAAAATGCATCAGTTGTTTTTCAAGATGCAACCATAAGCTGTGTGAAATGAATTTTTTCATTTTTTTGTTAGTACATACCATAGATTTTGACGAGAAATTCAAAATTTATTTGATATCTCGAAAAATGGACAAGCGGTACGTTAAGGGTTAAAATTAACCTGAGAAATGAAAAATTTAATTTATTTTTTGAGATAATTGGTTACCCACAGTGAAAAAACTTTTTTTAGTATTTTTTTTAGTATTAATCCAATTTTCCTAATAAGCACTAGTTTTATTTTTGGTATTTTCGAATCCTGTATACTTCACGTAATTATGAAAAATTTTGAAAATTCGTTGAAATTATTTTTAAAGAATTACTGTAAATGTTTATTTTTTTTTTTTAACTTTTAATTTCACAAAAATAATAGAAAGTTTTATATAGAATTGATAAATCGTCAAAATGTAATTTTAGTTTTTCTAACTTTTTAATAGAATGAATTTAAAAGTTTTGATTTTAACTATTGTTTCTCGTTTTGGCAACCTGACCAAAAAAATTTACTATTTTTCAAGGGAAAAATTTTAGCAGGTCATTTGAAAACAATTTTTTTTGAAGTGTGTGTTCAAAAAGATCTATTTCCTTGTTTCAGTATAAACGCAAGTATGGTACGCTACGCTACGGCTACGGTACGACATAAAATTAATTGCAATGCAGTATAAAAATATAAGAATTTTTTAAAAGAAAATCATCTGAAAAAAGTAAAAATGGAAACTTTGACTACTTAGAGGAGATTGATTAAATTTCAATTCATTCAAATTGCTATAACTTTTGAACGGTTAAAATCATTCTGTAAATTGCTACAAAGTGCAACAATTTTGGTACAATCAAAAATAATGCAAAAATGTTGCAGATTGCATATATAACCTTTTTGAATAGGGTGCAAATTTTGAATAGTTACAGAATTTTTGCAGAGCCATATTTTTGTTGCACTTGGTAGCAATTTACAGAATGATTTTAACACTAACAGTTCATAAATTATTTGAATTAGCATAAATTGAAATGAAGAATTGAAATTTAGTGTACATAGCCTTTTTGAACGGATTTTTAATTATAATAATTTCTAACCTTTTTGCTACTTTGAGCGATTTTGAACTCAAATATCGTTGGACTTGGGATTGATTTACACTATAAATACTAAGCCATTGAATTGAATATCCTAATGTTAGACTCCAAACCGTATGCCTTTCCATTAGATTCAATTTAAAACTTATGAATATTCATTTTAAAAGAGGTTATTTACAAATTTTTGATTTAAATCAATTAAAAATTACTTGAATAGGTTTAGTCTCTTGTAAATCCAATTAATTTCAATCACCCTTTCTAAACCACCTGCTTCTTTTAAGCCTAAAGTCGCTATACATATTAGTCCAAAAAAAATCACAGTAACTTGAAAAACATCTGTCCACATAACAGTCACCATTCCTCCCTTTAATCATAAAGTAATTTATAAATCTAATTTTGCCTTTAGTAATTTTTAATTCGACTTACGATAGTAGTATAGAATGTGGATACTATGCCTATGGTTACTACTAATACCCAAGTATTCATTCTTGTAACACCATTAATGGCATAAGCTGGGCTGTATAGAACAAAAGATAAATACAAGACCTAGTTAGAGAAAATTACAAAAAAAAAATCAACAAAATATAATCTAATTAACTAACTGTATGTAGAATAAATATCAGTGTGGCAAGTAGTTTAACTTTTTTATCAAATCTTTTTTCCAAATACTTAAAAAATAAATCTAGGAATGTTTAACTGATGAAATAAGTTTTAAAATAAACCTCATAAGCTGAAGTATATCCGAGTTCAACAAAGAGAGGAATGAAAATTTTAGAAGTATTAAAAGTACAAATCCTATATCCTAAAACACACCATATAAACATTATTCCATGATTATAAGCTTCCAATGGACCTCCGAACACTGATGCACTCGATATATAACTGGCAAAAAGACTGATTGAAACTGGAAGAGATCCCATTTCACGATCGGCAACTAGCAAATCTTTAGTTGTTTGTTGTTTTTTTCTAAAACAGCCAAAAAATATACCGATTCCAGACGAAATACTCAACATTAGAGAAAATATAATATAATCGAAATTTTCAAATTGTTTTTCGCTCAACATTTTCAACCCTTTTTTCAAATATTTAAAAACAAGTTAAGTATTTTACAATAAAGGAAGTTTTTTTTTAAATTTTTGATAGGATATCTTCTGTATCATAAATTTTAATTTCTGTAAAGAATAAACTGGTGTACTTGATAGAGGTGTGCTTGATTATTTTGATTTATTTGATTTAATTAAGATTGTCGATTTCTACTTTTTTTTTCAAAAAGCTAATCTTAATTATTTTTTGACTACCAAAAAATCAAGATATATTTAAATTATATTTTTCAAATATAAAAATACTTTTTACTTATAAAAAATCTTTTTAATCCAATTTATTTTTAATTTTCCAGAAGTTCCAGAAAATTCTTAATTTAAACTTGAGCTTTAAAAATAATGCTTAAATCTAGCTTTATGACTACATCAATTGATTATTTAAATTATCTTTTAAATACTTCTTGCAGGTACAAGCTCTACTATTTGAATACTTATTGACTTTTCGAACGTTCAATTTCTCTTTACCTAAAAAACTAATGAGTCTTTTTACACTTTTTTTTTATATAACCTTGATTTTTAGCTATAAAGAATTTATTTTCATCATATACTAAGTATCGTCACTTTCAATGTCAATTAGTTTTGAGAAAATTTTTAGTTATTATAAATATTTTTTGGAAAAAATTTACAAAATTTTTTTTACAGAATTTCTACCGAATTAACAGTCTACCCCTACCCTACCCCTAGCGAACCCGAACCGTACTCATACCCGAACCACTATGCGACCCGTTCTAAAAGAAATTTTTTTTTTTTGAGTACGGTTCAGACCATACCAATAATATGGCTTAAATTTACAAACCCCTTTGATTTTTTCAAAAAAGCCTTAAAAATTGACATTTGTGTGCTCAACTAAAATAAAAAATTTCCTTTTATTTTCGATAAATTCTATATAACTACAAAATAATTTCAAAAAAATTTTAAAATTCTTACAAATTAGGAATCAGCTAGTCAGCAAGCTATCTTATAATTTCTCAATTTTTACTGAAAAAGTTTGTTTTGGTTTGATATGCTTCGTTGGGATTTCTATGGTTGGGAAACCTAAATGAAAGATCAATCGATCGCATATGCAAGCAAAGCTTTCTAATACATCTAGTTCGAATGTTAAATATAATTGTAAAAAACGAACACAATGCGCAGAGGTATTAGTCAACTATGAGTGACAAAAACATGAATAAGAGGAAAGAATCCAATGTATTAATGTAACAAAAACCCGAAGTTGTCAACATTTAATATAAAGGGTACAGCAGGGTATGAATGAAACCATTTATCGTTCAATTCAGACCTTGATCTTTAAAAAATTATTTTATTAAGATTGGAATTTAAGACCTTAAAAATTGATATTTTATAAAATTCTTTAAAATTCTTTTGCAAGAATTTTATCAAAAGGTGAAAATCAAAAGTTATTTTTCCAAAAATGCATAATTTAACTTTGATGATACATCTTTTTTTTTTTAAATTAACAAAAAATTTTTTCTCAGATTTGATTTAAGTACTTCTAAATGATATTTTTTATACGTC
>NTPY01000572.1:288786-302430 GCA_002922825.1 Brachionus calyciflorus
CTTTACTTTTTACAACACCTGTCTCCTTGAAAAAATGAAAAAGCCAAAAATAAATATGTAAAATTAAAAAATTTTAATCAAAACTTGATAATTTGAGCAAAATATTTTTAGTGGTGTTTTTTTTTAGAACTGCTTGATTGTGAAACTTCAAGCAATTCAATTTTTTTCATAAGATTTAGCAAAAAAAAATTATACAAAAGCTAAATTTTACTTTCAACATTTAATTATTGGCGTAATTTCTCAACATTTTTAAGCTTTAAGGCGATTGAATGTCAAATACAGTCTGTTCTCGATTTTGTGTTCTTCGATTCTGTGACATTTCGATTTTGTGACTAACAAAATTGAGATTTCGAAGATTCAGTTATAGTCCTCTTACATGCTTTCTTTGTTTGATTTTGTGACGATTCGATTTTGTGACGCGAAAATTGCCTTCCCCTGAGCTGTCAAAAAATCGAGAACAGACTGTAATACATGCAAAGTTTAAAGTTCTTTGTGAAGAGAAAAAGCCTAAGAGTATCTCATTATTTTCTCATTAATTAAATCAACTAAATTAAGGAAATGTTATGAAATTACCAAAATATTCTAAAATCGAAGTTCTGACATGAGCGTAACATTTTTCACGATAAAATGTAAAGGATTGTTACGGTTTTATATTTTGAGGTTATCTATTCAAAAATGAACTGCTGCTGAACTGCTCGAAACTCCGTGTTGCCTTATTAACGGCATAATTCGAATTTCAGCATAAGTTTGAATTGAATTCACAATAATGATAAATTTGAAGGCCCAAATTCATCATTAATCAAATGAAAAAAATTATTAATTTGATTGCTATTGAAGCTCATAAAAATTTGAAACTTCATATATTTTAAATTTTAAAATAAAAACGGGAAAAAAACTTTAAAAATCAAAATTTTCGCAAATTGAAATAAATTTTTTAATTCTTGAAAAAAGTCAATGTCATTTGAAAAAAAATTTTAAAATTAATTTTTAAAAAAAAGTCTTTCAATTTCAAGCTTAAAATATTATTAATAAAAGACTAAAATACTTACAAAATTATTTTGTCTAAAATAAAAAAACAATAAATTTTGTAAATTTTTTATATACACGCTATTCAAAAGAAGAGAAAAAAAGAAGAAAATTGAAATTTATTGCTACTTGAAATTCTAACTTGCAATGAGTAATCAATCGAATACTTGCAAACGTACGTCCATAATGAACATGTTTAGTGAAGGACCATCTTCCGAAGAAATCAATTCACTTAAAGAATTTCTAGAGTAAAATACTCCTCATAGTTCTATGATAAATATTACATAATTAATTATTTACATATTTAAAGTTTGCTTCGACAAGAATTCGACTTGAAATTAGAAGATAGCGAGCGTTTAGTAAAGCGTAAAAATCTAGATATTAAATTAGACGATGAATACATAAATGACAATGTAAAAAAATTGTTCGACACATGTCTCGAACGTGTAGCGTCTAATTCAAACACAAATTTCACTAATAGAAAAAGTGATCTGGCTATAAAAATCCTAGAAACACTTGGTTCATACAACGATCAAATTGAAAACTTCGATCAAGTCACACCAAATATTGTCAAAATATTAGACAAGGCATTTTTCGATAAAATGACTCAATTATTTAAAACAACAAGTCCCGAATTCACACTTAAAATAGTCAAAATGATTATTGAAATTTTAGGAAAAGTAAAAAAAAATTTTATTTTTTATCTTAATTTTTAATTTTTAAAATTTTTAAATTTTCAAGTCGTTGCATAATAATTTGTCAATTATAAATCCATTGTTACAAATAATGGAATTGGGTTTTAAGCACTCGAACAATCAAATTAAATCTCAATCTTACGATTGTTGGCAAAATTTGATTCGTAACTTTGCATTGGATCGTACTTTTTTTCTCAAGCCGAAAAAATTTACTCTTGTTCTAATGCCATTGTTGAATAAGTGTAAAACATTTAAAGACGAATGTGTCTGTAAAGCCAAGTGTCTTGCTTGGATGTGTCTTATTGAAAATTTAAAAGAACAATTGCCAAATTATGCTCAAAAAGTTCTACTACCATTTTTTAATTTTTGTTTCGGTTTGAATAGTTTTATGGTCGAAAAGGAAATTTTTTTTGGTAATACTTTAAAAATAGAAAGAAAAAAAAAATTTGAAAAAAATTTTTTTTTTGATTTTACAGAAGGCGAAGAAGATAATGAGGAAAAAAGTGAAAATGTGAAAAAATTATTAATTGCTAAAATTCAATCAGAACATGATTTTAAATCGTTGATTCAAATTGGCTCTGAAGTTTTAGTTTCAATAGTTTTTAATGGTCATGTAAAATGTGAAGAATTGAGCAAAAAGTTGACTTATGGTTAGTTTTATCCTTATTTTTAAGATTTTTAACTTTAATTTTTGCTTACGGTTTGTATTCGAATTAATCAAAAATTAATATTTTTCACATCAAATAAGAGTTAATTTCGTACTTTTGGTAAGGACTATGTTATGCTGTAAATTTAATCCGAAAAAAATAAAACAAAAACATGAGCGTTTTATCACCAAGGAAATTTAGAAAAAATTATTTGGTGCTTTTTTTCCGTATTTTTTTTGAGGGCTTTTTTGTTGAGAAAAAACCTCGATGCCGCGGTAAATTTTTGAAATAAATTGACATGTTTTTTAAGCATATCTTAAAACGATCCTAAACATCACATGTAAAAGGGTGCTTAAACAGCTCGAGAGCAAGTTTTAGACACAAAAAAAATTATTCTTGTACATATGTTCAAAAGCATAATTTTTGAAAATTTTCCAAAGCATTTTTTGTTCAACGTGAACTGAAGTTTCTGATCAATTCAAAAATTTCAAATTCATGTATTCCATAGTTTTAAATTAAAAAAAAAATTTTCTTGATATTTTGAATTGAGCGAATCGAACGAATTGATCACAAACTTTAGTTAACCTTTGTTTCAAGCAAAAACAAATTGCTTTAGAACTTCGTATACAACACTTCTTGTCTGTTATAATATAGTGGAATGTTCTTTAAAATATTCATAAAGAGACTGTCAACTTATTATATAGTTGGTAACGACCAAAAACTGACAACTTTTTATTTTCAAACTTTGAGACTCAAATTTCTTTGAGGAAGGGAAATCCAAACTTTCTTGATAAATAATAAAATTAAATAAAAACTTTAATTTTTTTAGTTGGGACTAATCTTAATTATGGCTTAAACGAATTGTTAAATGATCGAGTAACATGGATGTTTATAATGAAATATTTTTTTGATATTTTTATGACACAAAAATTAAATCAATCAAACGATGGTTTAATTATACTCGAAACATGGAAACAAATGGCCAAATTATTACATTTAGATGTAAGAATAGACTCAATGGTTTTGGTCGATGACGAAGATGACGCCATTATGGACAGTCAATTTCAAAGTTCCAAAGAACCCGAAATAAAAAAAGAACTTTTAAAAGAATACAAAAATTATTTTGTTCAAAATAGCATTGATTACGTTAATAATTACGTAGTTTCCACAAAACAAGGAGAAAATAGATTTATTACTCAATTGAGTAAATTGATATTATCAAATGTTAAAAATGAATATGAAGAAAATTACGCGGAACAAGTTGATATGAAAGTCAATTTAATTAAACTTATGAAAAAGAGTGCTAATTTAATATTGGCTACAGATGATGATAATTTAAATACCTACATGGGTAATTTAGGATTTTTGTTGGGTATTATGGAGAATAATCATGATTTATTAGATTTGTATCAATGGATACATATAACTAATAAATTTTATGATTATCTTAAATCTATTAAAACCAAAACAAATCAACTAAATGTAAATTCTTTTTTTTTAAATTAAACATTTTTAAATTAAATTATTTAATTTTTTTTTGTTTTTAGTTGAGTGAAGAAGGCTTTAATTTGGTTACACAGTGTATTTTGTTTCCTTTCAAATACTATAATGTGTTAGATATTCTTGAAGTAATTTTTAAAATTTTTATTTTAATCAAAAGATGACATCAAAAAAAGTCAAATGAAGCAAACAAGTAGCTAATAATCTAAATATCTTATTTCTCTTAAGAAACTTATATTTAAAAAATGCAAAAAAATAGACAGTTTAATAAAATTTAGAAAAATTTACCCTACCCTTTCGTCAAAGTGGCGGTTTTGTAAATATATAAACCGATAACAATACCAAAACGGTCTTTAGCTTTGCCCCTTTACTTTAGCTGGTTATATGAACATTCATGATCACACATTAAATGATCAAGCATCAAGTTGGTTGAGTTGAATGATCAAGTTTAAAATTTATGATCACAAAAAATACAAAAATTTAGTTTTCTATAATTGAAAAAATTTTCACGAGCTTGCTTTTTAATTTTTTTTTAAGAGACTCTTTACCGACTCTTTAAAAAATTTTTAAATATCCCCTTTTAATTGAGAAAAATGAATAAAATATAAACGAACTTAAATTTTAAATAAATTAATTTTCTCTTTTAAAAGACATTGTTTTTAAGATACTGCACTCTTTCCGAATTAATGTCCTACATGTACCCGTACTTCATTCATTTTTGCTCGAGTACGGATATGACCTTAATGCGGTAGCATTTCAGGATAAAAAAAATTTTGTTATCGAATCAAGAGATTTTTAAGAAAAGTATCAGGAAAATTTTTAAATTTCTAAAAACTTTCTCGAAAATTCTCTAAAAATTATATGACTCGGTAAATTAAATAAAAAATATTTTTTAATGAAATTAAATAAAGACTTGTACCAATACCAAAATTATGATCACAAAAAATTTTTAAATGATCACAACTTTTTTTCGACTTTTTAAGTTAATTTAAATTGGATCACAATATGCTTGATCATTCAATGTGTGATCATGAATGCTCATATAGCCGACACACATTGGGTGACCAGTTGATCACGAAAGCAACAAGACCCGTTTAAGTATAAGTATTTAAATAGTTTACACCTTTCTTCTAATAAATTAAAAAAAAAAATCCGAATTTTCAGATACTAAAAAAACTTGCCAATCGGACAATCACTATAAAAAAGAATTTTGTTTTAATTAATTTTTTTTAAAGACCGATATAAAATTGGTACTTAGCTCAAGTACAAACATAGCCAAAATATTCTCATCAATAATCAAACAAAATCGTATTAAACTAACAAATTGTGATGACGAGTTAAACATAAACAATTGGTGCTTACAATTTTTTACACACATAAATAAGCAGTATAAAAAATCACTAGATTTATCACTAATTCATGACTTAAATTCCTATTGGTCAAATCTACACAATTCACTACACTCAACACAAGCACAAATTCAACAACCGACATCATATCATTTCGAAAACACGTGCAAAATTCTTCAACTACAAACTCAATTCGCTCTAAACATTTTACAAAATGTTTACGAATTCGATCAATTTAATGAAAGCTCAACAGAACCATTAGGAGTTTTCTCATCGACAAAACGTCCATCTCAAACCCTTGCCACAGATCTAACTGATCTAATACACAACGAGATCAATCTATTTTACAATTTCATCAAATCCCAAACAAATCAATCATCACTAAGTCTAAACGATGAAGAAATGGACTGTGATAACAAAAAAGACTCCAATTTGGAAATAATCGACGCCAAACATGACAAAGAAAACAAACTACCAGTTCAAATATTCCAAACTTTAATCGAACAATTAAGTTGTTTATTCACAAGAATCAAAAATAATTCAATTCTAAAAGATTTATTAATATTTTTTGCACCGACAATTGAATTTTTAACCGAGCTTAATTCACTAAGCAAAACAAGTCAAGAAACTCCAAAGACCCCAACACCCCACTCGCACATAAATTCCCATTTTAAATATCAAACTGAAAAAATAAGTCTTCAATTTCATTCGACACGTAAATCATCGGAACTATTCGATACATTTTCATTACAAATATCATCACTAATACAAAATACTCTATCTAAAATATGCTCAACTCATGAATTCGATTCCAATTTACTTGAAAAATTAGAACCAATTTTTTTCTCATTTTTACAATTTACAACCAAACAGGGACACAAGCAAAAAATTTTACAAGCTTGGAATTCAACATTTGGCAAATCGACTGTACAACTATTAAAATATTCAACGAGATTGGAGAATTTATTTGTCGAAATCAAAGAAGAAATGATCCAAAAGAAAACATCGAATAGTTTAGTCTTATCTCTACCCGGTTTCAAACCGTTAGATCTACTCAATTCGAATACGAACAACACGACTAATAGTACATTTGTAGTTCAAGAGTCAATGAGCGAGGAAAAAGAGAATACACCGGAGAATATGAAACAAGAATCGAATTCTTCCATATCGATAGCACATTTTGTATTTTCACCAGCAGCTGGTCGTAATTCATTCTTTAAACAACAACACCAATCAGCCTCGGCTTCCAAAGCAACACATACACCAGAGAATAAACAATTGAGACCACGACCATCACCACGATCCCTCAATCACAATTCAAAGCGTAAATTAGATCTAAATGGTTTAATTGATCAACAACCCGATAATGAATTTGTTGAAATAAATAAACCTGAAATGAAGAGTCGCAGGAGTTTGAGTCTACGCTCGAAACAACCGTTGACTGAACACCAAAAAGAAGTTAGAAAAACAAAGTCGTTTATACCAATGGAAGTACAACCAATTGATGTGGATAGTCAAATGAGTTGTAGTATAATGGATGAGGATACTACGACACAAACTGTCAATGAAGTAATTGCTGAGAAAATGACTGACGAATCAGTAAAGGCAATTTTTCAATTTAAGAGTTTAAAAGAAGAGAAAAATAATGAGATTGTTAAAAATGACGATGAACCTGTTCTTAAATTTCAAAGTAAAATAAATCCAACGAAACAAATTGAAGTTATTGAGGTAAAAATGTGCGAAGAAGAAGAACCAGAACAAGATGGTGATGGTGTTAAGCGTAGGTCAATTCGTTTGAAACAAAAAGAGGAGTCTTCGGTGGAGGACGAAGTAGAAAAATTAGGCGAAAGTCTTTTAAATAAAATAGAGTCAAATAATAATACTAAAAAACGAAGCAATTTAGACATTTTAAAGCTAAAAAATAATTTGTTAAAAAGATCGAAAAAAATAGCTAATTTTAAGCCGAAAAATGCAAAAATAGCCCGGAAAAATTTACAAAAATACAAAAATTTAATTATGAAAAATATTGACTGTGACACGCCAGATACGAAAAAAATTCTCAAGACTAAAAAAAAAATGGAAAAACGTCAAAAAATTAAAGATTTAAATGCTAGTCTAAATGAAGATGAAATTAAAAGTGACACAGTTGTTAATGATGTCTCTATTATTAGGGATATTTCGATGCAAGTCGAAGACACTGGCGATGAGGATGATGACGAGCCATTGTCGACTTTAATCGAGAAGAAAAAACAACCAGAAGTCGTTGAAGAAACACCAGTTCTAACTGAAGAAATCAAAGAAGTAGTAGTTGAGGCACCAATTGAAATAATTGATAAACAAACAGAATTAATTAAAAGTGAATTAGTTTCACAAACGCCAAAATTAGAACCAGTCATTGAGGACGAAGCTACAGACTCAAGTAAGACTAAAAAATCCACTGATGATCTTTTACACAAGCTAAACAATACACCGACAACGAGTATTTTGAAGAAAAAACTCGCCAAAATGAATCAATCAGAGACTATGATAAATATTGATTTGGACACGCCGGGTAAAAGACGCGTTAGTTTTTGTGAGGCTGTACAAGTCGAGGAAATCGAACCGAATTTTAATAAATCAATATTTAATAGATCGACACCGAGAGTACAAAACAAGGCTAAAATAGTGCTCTCGCCTTATTTTGGTAATAAAAATAATTTAGGAAATAGTCCTGCTTCAGTTGTATCAAGTCCAATTACAACTAATTCATCGCAAACTTCAACAAGTATGATACTACCACAAGTCGAAACACAAAAAGTTACAACTAGTCAATCAGCACCTTCAACACCTAATTCTAAACTACAACAACAAGCACAAAATAATGTACAAAATTCACCTGGTTCAGCGTCGTTTTTAGACTTTATATCAACTAATAGAATCATGAGTCAACGATCAAGTATGATTCAACAACAAATGCAATCGAAATCAGAGTCACCAGTTGTGAATAGACAACAAATTGGTTTGTCCAATTCATTGCCTGTTGGTACACCTAATGGTACAGACTCGCCAAAGCCATTGAATCGAACTATAACTCAAATGGAAGGCTTAAATGATTATAAAATATGCGAAAAGTTAAAAAGTTCTAAATTGTCCATTGAGATTATGTTCGATAAATTGGACACTAGTCTCTACATGCAAAAATTAGGCTCTTATAAATATTTTAAATATAAAAACATATTGACTATTGGCGATTTTAGCTCGTTGAGTCCGAGTGAAATTAATAATTTACCACTTAAGGTTCCTAAGTATGAGAATTATTTGAGTTTGATTAAGTGTTTCGAAGAGAAATGTCAAGATTTGTTGTTGAAAGAGGATAAAAAATTGGTTAGTATGGGCTCAGTGGAAGAGGAAATGGAAAAATTGGAGAGTATGGAAAATATGACACATTTGGATACAAGTATAGAATGTGAAAAAGCCAAAATTGAAATGGAAATGGATAGAATGGACGAGAGTAGATGTGAGGAAAAAGAAGAGGATAAAATGACGAACAAAGTGAATGTAAATGAAAAATTCAAATTAATTATGGCAAATATGGAAATAGAATTTAAGAATTTTAATAGTTTGATAGCGAATGGAAATTTAAGTAGTGAGGAATTGTTTTTTATGAGTCGTCAAATCGATCAAACACGTCAGAAAATGACTGATTTATTCAATTCTAGTCAAGATGTTATTCGAGGTCTAATCGAACCTAAACTTAAAAATCAGTCATCATAAAAAAAAATTTTTTTTTTTTACAGTCTCATTTTTTTGTGTGTCAAAATATTTTTATTTTAAAAATTTAATTTTAAAAAATTTAGATTTCAAAAATTGTAAAAATTTTTTTAAATTTTTTTTTATTTTTACTTACTTTGTCTTTTTGAGAGATGGTCATATTTATGCTTTTGAATTTTACTTAGTTAACTAACAGAAATTATGAAATATAAAAATATCTTTATTTAGAAATATTCTTTTTTCTTTTTTAAAAAAATTTATTTTTTGTACTCTTTAAAATATATGTTTAATCAAATAAAATTATATTTTATAAAAAAAGACACTTATTTTTTTTAATTGGATCGAAATTCTTCATCAAGCATTTAGCATTATTGCTTTTAAACAATTGAAATTGTTGCATGCTCTAATCACGTCTTTAAAGAGGTTTTTTTTTGGTTTAATGCGGCACTAAATGTGTGATTAAAGTCGAAAAATTCCAAATTATAAATATACCGCATTCCCTTGCTGAATTATGCAGCATCAAAATCTAGCAACTCGGGTTGCAGCCAATTTTTTTGATTGGTTCAAATTCAGCAAGGGAATACGGTAATAAAAAAATTCATTTGCTATTTATTATTTTAATAAAAATATTTTTAAAATAATTTTTTGGAATTTTTTGACTTAAACCACATATTTAGTGACGCATCGTGAGTCTTGATGCTGGATTATCTAGCAATCGAATACAATATGTCAAAAATGACTAATTTTAGTTTTAAACTTTTGAATAAAATGTATCGGTAAACACCAACGTATGTTTTGACTATCTATTCTCGAATACATATAATTCCTGACATTGAATCAAGCATCAGTAATATTCAAGTAACATTAAATTCCTTTAAAATGAATGAGATTGAAAACATTAAAGAAAGTATCAACTCAACTAATGAATCAGTGGCACAGATTTATACAAAATCAATTAATTTTAACAATGATATTCAAAAGATTCTAATCGAAATAGTCAAATATCTCAAGTTACCCGAAACTTAGAAGACACGAATCGAATTAATTAAAACTATAATTTTTAAATAACTATGTTTTTTTCTTTATTTTATTTTTCTTGAAAAAGAAGTGTAACTTATAAGTGGACAGGGTTGTTTATTTAACACGACTCTGATTAAGTGGTCGAAAATCGGCCTCAGCATTAGGATAAATAAATAGGATAAATAGGATATAATTTTTCTTGATGCATTCTAAATATTCTTTCAGCCTAAAAAAATATTTAATTTTGAAATATATAAAAAACTTTAAATATTTGGTGCTAGTCTAAATTTTTTTGACCGCTATTTTTAGCTTTTTAAACTTATTTCAAATTGTGGTTTCAATTTTTAACCCCTTACAGATTTTCGCTTTTTTAGAAAACTTGCCATATATAAATTAAATTAATAAAGATAATTGACTTAAGAGTTTTTTATGGCCTTTACTTTTATGTAGTCTAAGTCCGAAATGTCCCTAACTCTTTTTTAGATAAATCACAGTGGACATCATCACTAAAAAGCATTCGCTTACGATTTCTTATAGTCGATTTAAGAGCAGCTTTACATATGTCACATGGACGAAAGGAAATTATAACTTATTTTACAAATTTTTCAACAAAATCTCTTAATGCTTTTTCCATCGAGATTGGTAGAAAAAAAACAAGTTCCATTAAAAACACCATTTAGCGATAAAAAAATTTTTCTGCGAATTTCCGTTACATTAAGAAAGAGCCTTTAATTTAAATACACATTTCAAATTGCACAATTTTTTGCAGACTTGACCAATTAGTATTGGTTAAAAAAAAAAACAAAAAACTTTAACTTACCCAAAACGAACTAAGAATTGAACATTTTTTTACTAGATTTTTTTACCTTAATTTTTGAACTTTTTACAAAATAAATGAATGATAAATGGGCTCCACTTTGATTCTGCTTATGACTTTTAATTTATAATATATTAAATTTTCCGAATTAAAACTAATTGCGGTCAATATTTCAAAATTAAGGGTGGTTAATACGTAATACGAAACAATGGTTATACGGTAAAATCAAGAATCTTTTGATCACAAAAACCCCAGGTTCAAGAGCCCTCCAGGTAACAGAAATTCGTAGGTGATAAAACCTACCAGGTCTCTAAATTATCGATACAGTACAAATTAAAACTAACTTGTACGCATTTTGTTCTTCAACTCTTCCTTTCTTCTTCCTCAACTCTTCCTCGACTATTCCTTTCCTCTTCCTCTGAGGAAAACATCTAATAAAAACTAATATTTTTTAACGTATTTTTTTGAAACCTTTCCTTTCTCGGGAAAGGAAAGGAAAAGAAGAGGAAGAGTCGAAGAAGAGTCGAGGAAGAGGAAAGGAAGAGTTGAAGAAGAGGAAAGGAAAAGAAACGTACAAGTTAGTTTTAATTTGTACTGTACATGATTTTGGTTTCAAAAAGGCAAAAAATTCAAAAAATAAGGAGAAAAGACCCAAAAAGTTTAGAAAAATTTCAAGTTACAATTAGATTTCTAGCAGAGAATTTGACAAAAAAGTAAATAGTTTTCAAGAGAAATTTTTTACAACTACTAACCTAAAGTTATAAAGTCAAACGGATTTCAACTGATTCCTACTTGGCGGTTTCACGAGAACAAAAAATTGGACAAATTGGTCGAAAATGTCTCAATAAACCATTGCTGTAATCATCAACGAAAAATTCTTTTTGCGTCAAGTCGAGTCGTCCCAAAATGAAAACAACATTTTAAAAATTATATTGGCAAGTTTTTTTTTAATGAGATTTTTTTTATGTACAATTTTATTCAAAAAAGGCCAAAGAATTGAACTTTTGTTCCCAATAAAGTTTGCTGCAAATAAAACCTAAACTAGTCCTCTACTTAAATTCGGAGTTAAAAGCTGTTTATCTCTTTTTATTTTAACTAAATTTTTGACTTAAATAAACGAATCATTTGGTTTAGAAAATTGAAATTTTTGCTTTTTTTCTAATTTAGAAGACAAAAGGCTAACATTGCTGAATCATGTGTGTTTAAATAATTTATACTTGTCTTCTAAATTAGTAAAAAAAAAACAAAATTCGATTTTTTTCAAACCATAAGTAAAAGGAAAATTTGCCTAAATTAAGGTGGAATAAAAAAAGATAAACAGCTTTTAACTCCGAATTTAACCTACGTTATTTTTTTTCTAAATACTAAATATTCTAAATTCTAAACTTGATAATTTAGAATAGAAAAAAATTCAATTCTAAATTAACTCTTAATTTAGAAAAGTTATTTTTTGGGCGGTTCTAAATGATTCTAAATAACAAAAATGTATTTGTTCTGTCTTATATTCTAAATAAAAATTGACCGTATATTATTTTAATGTGTCTCAGTAAAAATAACTAAAGATTACTAGTTAATAATTTTTCATCAAATTTAATACTGTCGAATACGATTATATTAGTTCTGAATGCTGATTTATCAGGCAGGAATTAGATCTTAATTTTAATTTTATTAAGTTTGAAAACCGAGGATTTTATAAAAAATTTTCCTAAAAATGCTATCATAAATTTTAAATATCTCATTTTTCGCCCTCTTGTGCCCACTTAGTTGGCTATGTAGGCAACTTCCCTTTCATTTTCAATTATCTATTGAAAAAATTATCTGTAGTCACGCTTTTCACAATTTAATTTTTTTTTTCAAACTAATAGACTCAAAGTCATATAAAGTCGCGCTAAAGAAACGATTTTATGACATAATATATTTTTTAGTCATTTGGAGTGATAGTGGCTTTAAGATTATCATATCACATTAGCTTGACTTTATATGCCATTTATGGTTCTCAAGAGTGTAAAACTACCTTGCAATCACTTCTCTGAATAAATAAATTTATTTAAAAACTTAAAATTGAGTAAATAATTTGTCACAATTTATTTATTTTTCGAGAAAATATCAATTTATCAGCTTAGTTGATTCAAGGATTCTGGTTTAAAATATATAACACGGAATCTTGTTTAAAATATATACAAAATAATAAACGGTCAATTTTTATTTAGAATATAAGACAGAACAAATACATTTTTGTTATTTAGAATCATTTAGAACCGCCCAAAAAATAACTTTTCTAAATTAAGAGTTAATTTAGAATTGAATTTTTTTCTATTCTAAATTATCAAGTTTAGAATTTAGAATATTTAGAATTTAGAAAAAAAATAACGTAGGTCCGAATTTAAGTAAAAGACTAGTTTAGGTTTTATTTGCAGCAAACTTTATTGGGAACAAAAGTTCAATTCTTTGGCCTTTTTTGAATAAAATTGTACATAAAAAAAATCTAATTAAAAAAAAACTTGCCTATTTGTTTTCACTTTGCAATAACTAAAATATTTTGTTCCTTCATAACTGTTAGCTAATCTTTTGGCGAAATAAAATTTTAAAATGTATATTTATTTAAAAAATAAATTAATTGAAATTGGAAATAATATTTTATTCAAAAAAATAAATCTCTGTCAAATCAGGTATTAAGCAAAAATGGTTCAGTATCTTAACTTATATTTGTCAATATCATCTTTCAAGATTAAACTTTACTTTGATTGATATTTTCTAAATTTGAAAAAAAAACAAGGGAGAGAAAAAAAAATACCTACATTAAGTAAAAAAAGAAAAACTTAAATATTTGTAAATCTATT
>NTPY01000572.1:328635-338922 GCA_002922825.1 Brachionus calyciflorus
TTCGTAGCCATCTTCTTTGTTTAAAAATCTATCAAAATTACTTAATTTACCAATCACTCGTTCATCAATGTTTTCTAATGCGGTTCCAATCCATTCAGACCTTTCTCTGGTACTTAGATTATGTTCTAAGATCGCATGCCAGTTTTTAAAATTGTATTGTTCGGTTAACATTGGAATCTTGATTAAACTCTTAGAGTTATTCGTATGTTGTTTGAACTATTCGGTCGTTCTTGATTGTATTGCAAGGTATTGACAAGATTAACGTTTGTTGTGCAGTTGCTGGTGCTCTGGTTGGGAGTATTGTTGTAGGTTTCGCTTTTGCGATGCCTCCCTCTCCAAATCAGATATATCACTATCAATAAAAGAATTAAAATTACGGTTTCATTTGTTTTCTTAATCATAATCCAGTCTAAAGTTCTGATTGTATTATTAAAAATAAATAGGAAAAACATTTTTACGTTTGACCATATGAATTGAAAACAAAGTTCGGCTGTGGTTGGTTGATAGCAATTGAAAAGGCACAACATATCGACTTTTGAAATTTTTGTAATTAAGAGAAAAATTATAAAAAATATTTTCCTACTCATAAAGTAACACGTGTATTTTTGAGAAAGTTTGAAAGTAACGTTTAATTTGCACGCTTGTGTTTGTTTAAATAAATTATAAATATTTTGTTTTTGATTGGTTTTTATCACTTATACTAGGGACGCCAATGTTGTGGTTTCAAATTGTGTGTTGAATACCGAAGGTTGGTTTAGGGTTTAGTGGTTGTCGGGTATGGTTTAAATAAATAAAAGAACGATTTAAGTTGAATACGGTTTATTGAGAAAAATGTATATGTTTAATTTAATGAGAAAAACGAGAACAAGAAGAAAAAGAAAAAGAAAAAATGTTTATATTTTACACAAGTGTTAAATATTATGTTTTATTTACTAGTCCTTAACATTAACAACATGTTAAGTACTAGTAAATATGTTTAAATTAAGATAGTGAGGAGAAACGGAGTTAGTCCGCAACATATGTACAATTTTATTCAAAAAAGGCCAAAGAATGGAACTGATGTTCCCAATAAATTTTGCTGCAAATAAACCCTAAACATGCCCTTTACTTAAATTCGGAGTTAAAAGCTGTTTATCTTTTTTTATTCGACCTTAATTTAGGCATATTTTCCTTTTACTTATGGTTTGAAAAAAATCGAATTTTGTTTTTTTTTGCTAATTTAGAAGACAAGTATAAATTATGTAAAAACACATGATTCAGCAATGTTAGCCTTTTGTCTTCTAAAATAGAAAAAAAGCAAAAATTTCAATTTTCTAAACCAAATGATTCGTTTATTTAAGTCAAAAATTTAGTTAAAATAAAAAGAAATAAACAACTTTTAACTCCAAATTTAAGTAAAGGACTAGTTCAGGTTTCATTTTCAGCAAACTTTATTGGGAAAAATTATTACATTCTTTGGCCTTTTTTGAATAAAATTGTAAATAAAAAAAATCTAATAAAAAAAAAACTCGCCATATATAGGTTTTATCCTGCAAGAAATCAGGTATCAAATTTTGTTATCAGTTTATCATAAATTCAGTATGTCTCAAAGGGACCACTAATTTTCATAGAAAATTTTTTCGTAGAAAAGGGCTACTGCAGTCTCAAAAATTTAAAACAAGTCTGTATTTTATTTTAATTTTTAAATTTATTCATGCCTTTAATTCTTTCAAAGAAGAAATCAAATTGTTACAGATATCTTTCGATCTCTGTCTCATCTTTCAAGTTGTCTAAAATTTTTGGTCGTTTTAGGTCTTTGTTCTTTTTTTAAGACTATTTTTTGTCTTTTTTATGGATTTTTTGATAATCTTGGTTTCAAATCAAAGATAATTAAGCTATTCATCAAATTTGGCTTATATTTCAATATCATTTTTAAAAAAATTTAAGAAAATCCAAAAAAAAATACTTTTGTCATTTTTAGAGCAAATTTTTTTAAACTTGATAAGGTACCCTAAATCCTGAACCCTAGTTAGACATTTGCTGTTTTCTAAACCTGACAACTCCTCTAAGTATAAGGCGATTTTTAGTTATTTATTTGATTGTTCAATTAAGTCTCTTTAATACTTGGTAGGGATTTAAAAAGCTTAAAAGTTGAATGGCATTTAACTTGTGCGTATTTTTTTTAGTTCTAAAATTAAATATAAAATAGCCTATGCATAGGTAAAGTAAACTTGTGACTGGATTACATTCCTACATGAGGTGTATTCGACTGCATGATACTTCTTATAGTGTAAGAATCCAAATGCAAAGAGTCTAGTCTTTTATGAAGACTTGAAGTGCACATCCAAAATTTTGTACCTGCTAGAAATTATTTTACAGTTCTACTCATATTTTGCGTTATTTCTTGTTTTTCTTCAGTACTTATAATATTGGTCAGCTCATATGAAGTTTTTTTATAAAACAGTGCAATATTTTTGAAATTTTCAAAATTAATTTTATTGGATAAAAAAGTGAACACTAAAAAAAAATCAAACTATTTACGCTTTCCTCTGAAAAAATTATAATTTTTATTAATAGTATAGTATGAGAAAAAAAAATTCTAGAGGAGAGTTTTTGAAAGAGAAAAAAAATTATCCGAAAATAATAATTTTAGAAAGCTAAATATAATTTTTTTTTCTAAAATATTGCGCTAAAATCTCAATATGCTGGGTACTTTTCATCTAAAAGATACCAAATATTATAAGCGCGTTCTTCCAATGCGTCATTTTGGAATTCATTTCCAATAGATGACCAATTTTTAAAGTTGTTCATCTTCTTTTCAATCATCGCGTCAATCTGTGAGGATAAAGAAAAAGATTGAATACACGATCGGTAAGCCAATATAAGGTTGAGAATCTATATATGACAAGTACTAAGGTGTTTTCCAAGAACAAAAACTCTAAAATAATCTTATATATAAACTTTTAAAAAAGGATCTGGAGGCCCATGTTAAACAATGAACTGAGATCACAAAAATGTGTGACCTGCAAAGGTAAAGTTAGTTTAGTTCACAAATTAAGCGTGATCTTTTTTTTAATGATTATTTTGTGAGTTAATTTTTTCGTGCTCTATTTTTTTTTCAAAACCAATTATTCAAAGGTTGCTTATAAAGAATTTCTAGAATCTTTTTTAATGTAAAATTAGTCAAAGCCAAAATAGAACAATAAACTTAATCGGGTGTTGATTGACAAATCCCGAAACACAAAGCAAATTGTCTGAACTAAATGGATAAACATACTTCGTTTTGCTTTCATTATCGCCTATAAAAACAACCATACCAGTTCAAATTCTGGCATATTTTCAATCTTATTAGTTACTTGTAATTTCATCATATCATCATAAAAATTCGTTGAAATTTTTATATTCTTCAATTCAAACCTCAATTGCCTCTGCATATTAGCAGGCGTGGGCGTTAAACAAGATTTGAATCATTCCAAGAAATAGATTCACCATTTTTCTGCAAATTCCTCAACATTTCCAAAGCCATACCTCTCAATAACTTTGTTACGCGATCTAGCAACTTATCATGGCTAATACCTTGGTAGTAAGCCCCAGCTTCTACTAGGTATATCCATTCATCAACCTTATCTCTTTTTTTTTCAAATAGAGTTTTGGTATATAGTCGACTCTAAATTTTGCGATCCGAGTTTCCCTAAGTCCGTATCCATTATTTGCCCCCTCATACTATTTTCATTACTCTCTACATCGTCATGTACTACTTGTCCCGAAAACAGAGGCCTATTTTCTGGGATACTTTTACTTGCTTCCAAAGCAATTTTCGACTTTTCTAATTCAGTTATCATCAATAAAACATTAGCCTTCCTAAGATTGACAAAATATTCTGCTCTACTGAACAACAACACTATAAGGCTCTTCTTTGATTTGCTTGCGCTTTGGATGCCTTGAAGCCAGTCTACCTGCTCTGCCTCAGAACAATTGAACTCTTCATTTCATTATTATGTGAAACTCATTCTCATGAGAATTGTTCTTAGTTTTAACCTTATGCACTAAGTTGAGTTTTGTGTTGAGTTGTTCCAAATATTCTTTTGAAAAAGGTCCGATAAAGAACATCATTTTTTCTCTTTTTATCGCTGCTTTCAATTGTGACTGGATTATATAAAGACAATAAACACTGGCGATTCGATCATTTGGATTTACCAAATTTTACTTATATACTTGCTGAGAAAGTATCTCAGAAGCTAGAAGCTTCGAGATCTTACATTTCTATTTCAAAACACGTATACCTTATGTATAAATAGGGATCATATTCTTTGTAGCTTCAGATCAGTTTTTAAAATACTAATTAATAAATAGTAAATAATATTCAAAAATACAATGTAAATGCAGCAGTTAGAACCAAAATTTTCTATTAAATTGCAATTCAACAAGAAGCAAGGCATTACGGTACATAATCATTTAAAGAAAATTAACTCTTAGTTTAAAAAAGAAACTTATAGATCGTTTACATTTTTTTTTGTCTAAAAAAAAAGGTTAAGAGCAAATAGTAGGTAAGATATCTGAGGCTTGGTTTGTCATATTGGTAATTCTTTAAAAAAGCGTCAGTTTGCTTTTGTAGAAGAACGAAAAATTAAAAGTACAGAACTGGTTGTTAATTATTGAAGACACTCCGTTTAAATTTGTGACATCAGATAACGATGTTCATTTTGAAAAACTCAAAATTATTTCAAAATATTCTATATTCTTAATTATCTTAAAATATCATTTCAAATTAATAATATTAAAATATCATTTCTTGGAGATGGTAGACCTGTTAAGTTTTGCACCGGATTTTATAAACAGGTTCAAAAATTCGGTTTATTTGACCAGTATTTTTCAAGAAAAAGTAAGTTTAAAACTCGATTCGCACTTTTTTTTAACCAGATTTTATCAAAATTATCGTAAAAAACGATTTTTTATCCATAATTTTGGTTAATTAATTGTTTTTAAACTTTTGCGAGTGTTTTGATGAATGCTGGTATAATGGATGGTGTTTATTCATCATTACCTGAAGTTTTTTTGGTTAATATTATATTAATGGTTTTGTTTTGTTTTGGTATTGATATGTTTGGAATAAAACTGGTGTTGATTTTTGTGGACGGCTGCTGTTTTACAATGTTTTACATCTGGTTGCTATTTGTAATGAAAGATTTTCGATGGGGCAGACCGAAACACTTTTCTAAAGCTAAACCTTCGGTTGAAAGGAAAAAGAATTCTTTAGATGATGTTTCAACTAGTCTAGAAGGAATGAAATCGAAAATTCAAATTCGAATCTAGGTTTGAGAGAACATGAAATAATGAAAATTCATTTAGAAACAAGAGTCCTATAAAAAATGACGTACCCAATGCTCGTACATTAGTTTTATCCAACTTTTTTAGACCAAAGTCAATATTTTAGTAAAGATTTGCTACCCTTTACTGAAAATCGAGGATAACAAGATAAACAGCTATCGTTCCCGAGTTCGGGCTTTTTAGGTGCAACGACAATGTTTTTTTAAATTAATAAAAATTTTACATTTTTTAACCCAGGTTACAAAATTTGAGAAAGCTTTAATAATGGAATAGTATTAGAAGCAACTATTTAGTAATCATGAATTATAATCAAGTTTTTTAATAATTGCTAAGGGAATCAGGATTTTTTTTAAATCCATGATTTCTTAATATTTGTTTCTCATACTATTCCATTATTAAAGCTTTACAAAATCTAGTAACCTAGGTAAAAAAAATGTAAAATTTTTATTAATTCAAAAAAACAACTTTTTTGTTTTTTTAAATTAAAATTTATTTTTTTTGAAAGCTGCGTAAGTAGCTGTAATGGAACAATTTGAAATCAAACAATCACTGATTAAATATGGAAGTGAAAGCTTTCGTTTAGATTTTAAATGTAAAGTAATTTAAATTAAATACCGTAAACCTTTGCCTAGTACTCTAAGAATAATAGGGTAATTTGACTTTTATTCTATATGGAATAAATCCCATCGTTACCATGTTATAGCAATTTTTTTTATTTTTTTTAGAAAAAAACCCAAATTACGCTAATGTTCAAATAATAAAGGCCAAATTTGGCTTTAATTCTAATAATGTTTTGGCTATTTTTCTAGAAAAAATTAAATTAAATAAAAAAAAAAGTGGTGAAAAATCGAATTTATTTTAAGTCAAAATTTGAGTATATTTCTAATTTTAAAGTTTATTCCAATAGCATTTTCAAAAAAAAATTAATTTAAAATTGCTTTGTAATGACTTAAAATTCATCATTTCGAAGATTTTTTTATTTTGAATTATTAGAGAACTAACAAATGATTTTTAGTGAAGATGAATCATGTCCTGAGCCAGCTCAGGGTGAAGAGCATACCAAAAAAAAAGTTTCTAGAAGGAACACATATTATTTAGATGTAAAGCAACAGGTTTTAGAATATTTAGAAACTAATGGACATAATCAAAGTGAAGCAGGTCGGGTTTTTAACATTCAACCAAGAATAATATCTTATTGGGTAAAACAGAAAGCTGACATCTCAAATGTTAAATACAAAAGACAAAAGACTCGTGTAATTAAAAATATTCCTGCCAAATTTCCTGAAATGGAAAATAGCCTTTTAATGTGGTTTGAACAACAACGTAATGAAAATAAATGTGTATCGGGACTAGCTTTAAGATCAAAAGCACTTGAGATTCACGCTCAGATGTATGAACATCAAATTGGTAGTTATTTAGCTTTTCAAGCTAGCGATGGATGGCTAGCTGGTTGGCTCAAAAGACACAACAAAACATTCCGTCATGTAACAACAACTGGCCGCGATTTGCCTACAAATTATAGTCAAGTTATTAGTGATTTTTTGAATAAGGCTTTGGAAGTGTTACGCAAGCATAATTTTAACAGAAAAAAGATTTTTAACATGGACGAAACAGCGATATATTTAGATTGTCCGAGTCGATATACGTACGCAACCAAAGGCAGTAAGAGAATAAAAATTGACACAAATGGTGCTGAATTAGTTCGCATTTCAGCTATTTACACAGGTTCTTCAGATGGTGAGAA
Source organism: Brachionus calyciflorus (assembly GCA_002922825.1). Lineage (NCBI taxonomy): Eukaryota > Metazoa > Rotifera > Eurotatoria > Ploima > Brachionidae > Brachionus > Brachionus calyciflorus. Next base: position 335,687 of record NTPY01000572.1, read on the forward strand.
ATTGCCTTTATTTTTGCTCGTCCCTCGTACTAAAGAGTTCGAGAATTATGACCCTCCTAGCAATATACGAATCATTTACAAAACCGGAGGAATTTTTAATGAGGATACCATATGTGATTATTTTACGACCATATTGAATGATCAACATAATTGTACGTTGTATTTAGATTCTGCGAGGTGTCATTTGACTAAAAAAGTTAGAGAAAAATTGAATGAACTAGGTATTGAACCAATATACATCCCACCACGTATGACTAATATACTTCAGCCAGCTGATGTTTGCTGGTTCTCTAAGATTAAAAAAGCATACTGTACCAAATGGACAGAATGGTCAAGAAACTCGCTAAAAAATTACACTGTACATGGAAATACTAAATCTCCGGGTTATGTTTTGGCAATTCAATGGCTATCAGAAATATGGGAAAACTTCGAATCGCATGCAATAAAAAATTCATTCGATTCCTGTGGTATCACTAGCCAAAATGATCTCCATAGAACTTTGAAAGATTTAGTTTCAAAGAACCTTGTTTTAAATGTTTATATTGACAATATCGAAGAAGAAGAGGCTATATTAGGTTTTAACGATGAAGATAACTTCGATAATAATCTAGAAGAAGAAAATTTTCATTTGCTAAATAACCTAGTTGAAATTGCTGATTTTAACGAAAACGAAAATGAACCAGTGTTACAACCACCAATTCAAGATAGGTTTCAAAATAATCAGGCCGATGAGCATTTAAGACAGCTTAATACATTTGAAATTTCGAACTCGGTAATGCCAGTTGATTCACATATTTTAAGCTTAAGAAGTTATAACTCATCTTTAATAAACCAAAATGGATTTCTAGATTATACTAGACTCTTTTCTGGTGTACAAGCAAGCGATTGTAATAATAATACCCCAGTGACAACTAATTCTCAACGATTTCAAGTAAATGGACGTTATGCTTTAAGAAATTTAGATTTAAATATTCAGAATCCACTAACTCATCATCAAATACGACTTCAGCCTCATACACAGCCTCAGTCTCATACACAATTTCAGCCTCATACACAGCCTCAGTCTCATACACAATTTCAGCCTCATACACAGCCTCAGTCTCATACACAATTTCAGCCTCATACACAGCCTCAGTCTCAAACACAATTTCAGTCTCATATACAATTTCAGTCGCATAGACAATTCCAGCCTCATATACATACTGTCTCAACTAATTCCCAACAAAATAAGCCACAAAATAATGAAATAAACGATTCTAATGAATCGACAAAAAGAAAAAGAGGACGCAAGAAACTTCCTCGTGATGAAAATGGAAATATTGTTCGTCCAAACAAAAATTAGAATAGTTAAATTTTTGCCTAATTAAAAAAATATGATTTTAGTTCCGAATTTTTTTTTGAAAATGCTATTGGAATAAACTTTAAAATTAGAAATATACTCAAATTTTGACTTAAAATAAATTCGAATTTTTCACCACTTTTTTTTTTATTTAATTTAATTTTTTCTAGAAAAATAGCCAAAACATTATTAGAATTAAAGCCAAATTTGGCCTTTATTATTTGAACATTAGCGTAATTTGGGTTTTTTTCTAAAAAAAATAAAAAAAATTGCTATAACATGGTAACGATGGGATTTATTCCATATAGAATAAAAGTCAAATTACCCTATTATTCTTAGAGTACTAGGCAAAGGTTTACGGTAATTTTTTTCAGCTAAATTGATGAGACCACATATAAGTAGATTTACCTTATATAATTTGTCAAATTAAATGTTTAAAAGACGTTGACTTTTTTAAAAATATTTCTAATAAAATAATTGTTTCATTTTTTTTTAAATAACTGATTTTAATTGATTTACAAAAACATCTAAAAATGAGAGATGGTTAATCAAAAAAAAATGGCGTTTAAAATTTTAAAGTGTCAAATTGCGTCACCGCCGGACTTTGAGTGCTAAAAAACTGAAACTGACTGATAACTGATATCTAAATAACTGATATTGACTGATAACTGAAAATTAAAAAATCTGAAAAACTAAAACTGACCCATAGCTGACATTCATGTAACTGATCGCTACCCGGTAATCTCAAATGAAAAATTATCCTAAAATGTATATTAGAATAAAAAAAATGAGTTGGCGCAGATCTAAAATCGTCTAATTATTTTTGGACTTTTTATGATAAACATGTTTCATTTTAAAAAAGAAAATTTTTGGTTGAAAAATTATGTTAAAAATTATTTCTATAAATCTTTAAATTCGATTTGACAAGATTTTTTTTCTATTTTAATTTTTTTAAAAAAATTGCGTAATTATATTTCAAATTTAACATGAGAATGAATTGTAAAAAAATTAAATTACGCAATTAAAAAATTTTGAAAATGTAAAATAGAAAAAAAATCTTGCCATTTTAAAGTTTATCGCATTAATTCGAATATTTTGTGAACTAGTGCAAATAATTTTATGAAAATTATACATAATATAGATATTACCATTATCGAACTAAATTTTTTTACAGTTTTGAAAAATAATTTTTTGCATAATCTTTTTAAAAATTGTCTAGTATTTTTTCTTTTATTTTTACTCGAATAAGACATGTTTTTTGCCTCAAATATCAAGATCCGCTCTTCAATTTGCAGGCGCTTCTATTTGAGGTAATACGGTTAGTAAATCATACGAACTTAAAAAAAATTTCTTTTATTTTAAAACTGCATTTAAAATTTCTAAAACTTTTAAATTTTTGAAATTATCAGATTTTTCAAAGAAAAGAATTTTAAATGTATGTAAAAATTTTTTTCATAGAAAAGTATAAATAAAGAAAATGGACAAGTAACAAGTAGTTTTTCTTTTCAACAAACCGAATTTCCAAATAATGAAAAATCAGGACAGACAAATAATATTTCAGAAAAAATCAACTGGAGACCCCGGAAATTTCAACAAATCAATCTTCAACTTCTGATGAAACAAGTGGTCAAACGAGCCAACAAATTGAAATACCTACAGCTTCTAAAAAAACATATGACGAATCCCAACAAAATAGCTTGAAGTCGACGCAATCCACATTTAAATTTATAGTAGCTTAAAACAAACACAATTAATTTGATAACTTTTTTTTAATTTTTTTTTCTTGCGTAATCAGATAAATGAAGAAAAAAAAGAACAAAAAGCTTTTATAGGAGAATTTAAAAAATAAATGGAAAAATATATATTGATTCAAAGAAAACTTTTGTTCACATGAGTT
>NTPY01000323.1:50576-83361 GCA_002922825.1 Brachionus calyciflorus
TAAATTCGCATCAGAGAGTCAATCGGAAGAAATCAGAAACATAGCAATAAAAGTTTTCAAAATTTTAAAAAACAAAAACCCATTAATCGATTATAAATTGTACACACTGGAAAGCAAAGTAGATGATACCCAACAAGACAATGAGGAAACTGATAAAACAGATGACGAAATAAAACATGAGACATATAGCCCCAAGATTTACATATGGCTGAACTATGGAATATACTTCTCTTTAATATTTTTCTAATAAATAAAATTAGGAATTATTGTAAAAATGAAACTTTTGTACCAAAACTACTCTTTAAACTTGCTAGGTAATTTTTCACAATTGTTTTAGATGACTGAGACTTAACCATACAAATGGTTTTTACATTTATGATGTTGGAATGATAAGAATTTGAACAAATTCGAAAGTCATCTTTAATACTATACTGGAAAGTTAAACATGGACACAATAGAAAAGAGACGATTATAAATAATATATTTACGAAGTTAAGTTTCGCTGCTTTCCTTGTTCTTCTTGGTCTTTCATTTACTGGGTTATTTTTCAAATTTTCTTTATATCTATTTATAATTTCCATAGAATTGAAATACCTTTCAGGCACCCATGAACATTCAGAAGCTGGAAAATTTTTCCATTTAACCAAGTAAATTTTTCATTGCCCTTGTCTTTTTGTTTTAGAATTTTTTCAATTTCAGCGCTTTCTTCAGGGAGAGTTTTGTCATTTTCGATAACCTTTAATTTGTGACGTGGGAAAGATTCCGGTAAACTTTCATCAAGAGCATTTTTTACTTTGTAATTCCCTCTCTTGATGAATTCAATAACTTTGTAAGGGCCTTTAAACCTTGGCTCAAGTTTACTGAGAAGACCTTCACATTTCAAATAGACAGTTTTACCGATAGGTATAATATCAAATGATGTGTTTTGTGATCGATTTTGAGTAACTATCTGCTTTTCTTGGTTTTTTCCGATTGTTTCAAGAGCTTTTGGGTGAGTGTATTCAAAAAGTTCTTTTATTTCATTAGCTCGATTTAAAATCGCGTTTAAGTCAGTGTCCTCGCTTGTCCAGTCCTTGAAAGGTAAAATTTTCTGCCAAACATTAGTTCAAACGGTGCGTATCCGGTAGAAGTGTGAACCCTTGATCGGTATGCTAAGAGGACAGATGGTAAATATTTTAGCATAGGGAAAGTTAGTTAGAAATTCAATAATTACCAAAATACCGATATAGCCTTCTTCTGTCTCATCTAATCCAAGTAAAAGATCAATTGAAATTCGAGTAAATATTTGTGTGACATTTGATACTTGGGCAGGATGGAACTTGGTAATGCATTTATTATTTCGTTGGAATGTAGTGCATTCCTTAATGATTTGCTTAATATCGTTTGACATCCCATGCCAGTAGTAACTGTCTTTTATCCGATTGTATGTGGATTCAGCCTGGAAATGTCCAAATGCATAAGCTTTGTTAATAATATCAGGTCTCTGTTCTTCATTTGGATATTTGTTATACGTTTAGATTGGCCGATTTTTGCGTATAAGTCAGAGGGATGAATATAGAAAGCTGGTTTGAGTTTTAATATTTAGTGAATTATAATAAAATGAATTTAAAAATAAAAATACAATTTTAAAGAATAAAATTGGGAGCTCGAATTCTTAACTATTCGGTTCGGTATTTTATACTTTTCGGTAGTTAAGTAAGCGAGCTAGTTGGTATAGTAAATAATTAAAAATAAATAAAATAAAATACAAAATTGTAACTATAGTAAAATACAATTAATTTGTATTAACAATATAAAATAAACTTAGTAACGTAAATAATAAATTAAAATATAAATTCTGTTTTTCTATAACATTACCCCCCTTTAAAAATAATCATTCGGCCTCGAATGGACTATCAAAGGGTAGTGTATTATCTAAACATCAATTTTTTTAACTGAATAAAGACTCATATTTGATCTAAAAATTTCGTCAAACATTTCGTCAACAGGTCTTGCTTTTAAAGCTTTTAACTCGAAATCTTTTCTTAATCTTCTATGTTTTGAGTTAAAATTTCTTAAAGATTTCTTTTTCTTAAAGCTTACGCATTTTATAATTGTTATTAACATGTAAATAATAAAAAACAAAAATAAAATAAATACGATTGCTATACCGAAATACATTCCATAATTGAGCCACGAATAAATTGTGTTTTCGATTGCAATTTTCACGTCTATTAATTTAGATCGAATGTTTGAAGTGTCGCTCATATGAGTATACCAAGTTCCAGCCGTCATTTCATGGTTCATTACTTCCTGAAATGATGATAAAAGATCTATTCCATCGAGTAACAATGCATTATGAGATAGCTGTGGTTCTTTTACTTTGTTTGCCAAGTAGTCAATATTGAAATATTGGATTTGGGAATCAGATGCTAGAAAAGTTTCATGACGTTGTCGTACTAGTGTTTTATGTTGTATCGGAAGTTGTATGTACTGAATTACTCTACTACATGGAACAACATCAGAGACTATCTTTATGATTCCATCTTGAGTTAAATAGCCTGTTCTTGTCACATTTTCATCTAAAAATTTAATTGGTTGATCTTTAAAGCACAAAGCTAGGATCTTGTTTGAAAATGTTTCAGTGACGACTTCTATTTCTTTAATTTTCTTGCAGTTTACTTTGTAAATTGTTCCCATGGATGTATAAAGGGTTATTTTGCTACCATCACTAAGATAGTGTGTCAAAAATCTATCTTCCAATCTTTAGAAAATGTTTAGAAGACTTTTGAAATCTTGACATTCCCTAATTAAAATATCATTTTTTTCTTCTTTATCCTTAACAGATTTAAAATCGGATTCAGCCAAAAGAAGTTCTTTCATTTCTTCTATGTTAGCTGTTTCAACGTTATTCGAAATTAAATTATTTGTTTTGATACTTACGTAAATGCCTTCAATCGTTGTCAAAACATTTAAATTACACATTGTTGTCACACTTGACTCATTTTATACAACGGACATTCATGATAAATAGTTGCATCCCAAACAAATATCGAATCATGGAGTTGACATTCTCTGTCTGAAACTTTGCATTTACCATTGAAAAGATAATCGTTTGGTGAGTTTGAAGTTATTAATTTTGGAGAAGTGTTACATGAGAATGTTTCATTTGAAATTTCTGACATCCATCTAAAAGAGGGTTGAGGGTTGCTTGTGAAACTACAATATTCGTTATCACAATTCATTGGTTTACCATGGCATTCTTTATTTTTTACCATTAGAAAGCATTCGTCACGAGAGACTTTCACTTTTTCTGTTCTTAGTGATTCAAATTTTTAACCCCAAAAAGACATTGAAGCAGTTAGAGTGTGCTTCTTTTTTAGGCAGTGATATCCTGTACCGTAAACTTGATGTTGGTGTTTACCCATTATAAAAAATTTCCGTGTAGTCGTTTTAGAACCAAAACTGCTGTTAAATTCAGCAAGATAGTTTTTTAAAACAGTTTTAGTCGATTTTGGCTTAATACTACAAATCGTTTTTAAATTAACCATATTCGAGTGGTACATGTTAGTACAAACTTGAAAATCGTCTTTTATTTTATAACCTGTAGGTGATTCACATAAAATAGGATAGATCAAGAAATAAATACTTAACAATAAAATATTTAAGAAATTAAGTTTAGGAACTTGTCTATTTCGTTTTGGTCTTTCCTTTAAAGGGTTATCTTTTATTTCATCTTTGTATTTATTAATTATTTCCATAGTATTAAAGTTCTTTTCTGGAATCCAAGAACATTCAGACATAGGGAAATTTTTCCATTTTACGAGATAGAAATTTTCGTTATTGATTGTTTTCTGGTTAATAATTTTTTCGACTTCAGCGCTATCCTCTGGAAGTCTTTTGTCGTCCTCTTCAACCTTTATTTTATGTCTAGGATAAGATTCTGGGAGTTTTTCCTTTAGCGAGTTTTCGACTTTATAATTACCGCGCCGTGTAATTTCGACTATTTTATATGGACCTTGAAAACGTGGTTCGAGTTTGCTTAAGAGTCCTTCGCATTTAAGATATACCGTTTGTCCTATCGGAATCTTATCATGAACTGTATTTTGATTACGGTTTTGAATTTCTCTTTGCTTTTCTTGAGAATTTTCAATGGAGATTACGGCTTTTGGAATAGGATAGTCAAAAAGATTTTTAATTTCATTAGTCCTAGCAATAACATCTTTAACCTCATTTTCACTATTTGTCCAATCTTTAAATGGTAACATTTTTCTTCCAAACATTAGTTAGAAAGGAGTAAAACCAGTAGTTGTATGGATTCTAGTACGGTAGGCCAATAGATCAAAAGGGAGATATTTAGGCCAGTTTTTTCGATCTGACTCTGAATATTTTCTTAAAGATTCAATTAAAGTTTGATTAAATCTTTCAGTTTTACCATTAGTTCTAGGGTTGTAAGCCGAAGTTATTATATGGACGAAACCTAAACTTGTTTTTAGATCTTCCATAATTTTGTTTAAAAATTCTTTACCCTGGTCAGATAAGAGTTCACTAAAAGGGCCGAAAATAGAAATATATTCGATCAGAATATCAGCTATTTCTCTTGCTGATTTTGATTTAATGCCTTTTGCAAATGGAAAATTAATTTAAAATTCAATAATTACCACTATGCCTATGTATCCATCTTCAGTTTCATCGAGGCCTAGGACTAAATCGATAGCAACTCTTTTAAATAGTTTGGAGACCTCGGTTGTTTGAGCTGGATGGTATTTTGTTATTGTTTTATTATTCCTTTGACAGACGCTACATTCTTTTATTAGCTTTTTTATGTCGTCTACCATTCCATGCCAATAGTATTCATCTTTAATTCGATTATAAATTGATTCGAATTGAAAATGACCGAAAGCATGAGCTTTTTCAATAATTTCGATTCGATTAGCTTTGTTTGGGTATTCAAAGTAATCGTTTTGCCTTTTGATTAAAATTTTTTTGCCATCAAAGGTGAATGTTTTCGCGATATTTTTTATTTTGGTCGCACATTTATTTGAAATTCCACTTGATAATTTTTCCAAAGTAATTAAATCATAAAGTGCCTTATTTTCATAAGGATCACGACTTATTAAATTCTCATCGTTGTTTTCAACGTCGACAATAAAATTTATCACGGGTCTGCTAAGAGCATCTGCGTTACCATGGTTTTTTCCAGGTCGGTAAGTTATTTTCAGATCTACATCTTGCAATTCCAGTGACCATCTACCAAGTCTTCCTTGTGGATTTTTTATTGAACTTAACCATTGGAGAGCCGAATGGTCAACTACAAATTCAATTTCACCGTAGTTTCGCCACTGTCTTCTGCACTCTATTACTGAAAGAAATTCCTTTTCAGCGGTAGTATAATTCTTCTCGTGTTTGTTTAGTAGTCTTAAATAGCAAGCAACGATGTATTCTCTTCCATCGTCATCTACTTGAGTTAGGATACCTCCGATTGCTAAACCTGATGCATCGGTGTAAGCCTTTAAGGTCTGTTCGGGTCTATAATTCTAAGAACTGGGTAACTCGAAAGCGCGTCCTTTAGTTCTTTGAATGATCTTTTACATTCGTTATACCAAATGTATTTAGCTTCTTTAGCTAATAGTGTAAAAAGTGGTTGAGCTATGTACGAGAATTTCGGTACAAAACGCCTATAAAAATTGCAAAGTCCAAGAAGACTTTGTAATTGCTTGACCGTTTTAGGTGCAAGACGAATTTTAATAGCTTCAATTTTATCAGGGTCCATTTCAATTTGATTTTTTGAAATGATATGTCCTAAAAGTTTTACAGATCGCGCGCACCATACGCATTTATCTGGATTTAACTTAAGCTTAGCTTTTCTTAAAATATCAAAGACAATCTTTAGATGTTCAATATTTTCATCAAACGTCTTTGGGTGAACAGTGATATCGTCTAAAAAGTTTTCAACTAATTTTAACTTTTCAAAAAGTTCATTCATTGTTCGGCTAAAATCAATCGGTGCATTTTTTAAGCCGAAAGGACAAACCAAAAATTCAAAATGACCGTCCGGTGTAGAAAAAGCTGTTTTTTCTATAGATTCTGTATCCATAGCTTTTTGCCAGTAACCATGTTTTAAATCCAAGGTTGTAAAGCATTCTGAATCCCTTAACCTATCAAATATATCTCTAGGGTTCGGAATAGGCCATTTCTCCGTCTGGGTAATTTTATTTAATTTTCTATAATCGACACAAATTCGTCGAGATTTGTCTTTTTTACCCACGACAACTACTGGAGAAGACCACGGAGATCTGGAGGGCCTAATTATTTTAGCCTCTACCATTTTTTCGATCTCTTCTTTTAAGAAATTTCTCTCATTTTGAGGAATTCTATAGGGCGCTGTGTAGATAGGTGCAATATCCTTATCTACTAATCTAATGTAATGTTTTCTAACAGAACATTGCCCAAGTTCATCTAAATTTTTAGCGAACATTCCCTTTGCACTATTGGCTAAAGAGTTAAATTTTAATTTTTCGATAGGATTTAATTCGCTAGCTGGTACCATATTGTTTTGGGACAAATCCCAGTATAAGTCTTTACTTAATTCAATATCTGTCTGGAAAATTTTTTTCTATTTTTTCGTCAGTAAGTATAGAAAAATTTTCAATATCACGTGAAATATCGTTTTTAAATTCTAAGAATCCTTGTGACGGAAAAATTCCACATCCTAAACCTAATAGAACGTCATGATCTTCATGATCGAAAACCAAGAATTGCATATTACATTTATGGCCACTAATATTTACTTCTATGGGTCTAGTTATTCCACTTATTTCGCTAACTATGCTATTAGCTGTTCTAATTTTAAGTTCACTTCTTAAAATTTCTATATTATTGTTTATAGCGGTCATGTTATTCATTATAGAGTTTGTTGCACCACAGTCTAAACCTAATTTCATAAGCTTTTTATCAACAAGTCCTTTTATCGAACAAATGTTCTTTGGTCCTGAGTTATCGAGATAAACTTCATAAATTTTTTCTTCTGAATTTGCAAACATTTAATGAATTAACTTTATTTAAGTTAGCATAACAGTTATTCGCGTAATGTCCTTTTCTTTTGCATCTATTACATAAAGCAGTTGGGTGTATTTTTGGTTTTTGTTTATTTTTATCAAATGATTTATGTTCAACCTTATTTCCTTGAGTTTTATACTTTTTTTCTTTTTTATAATTACCAGTCTTACTAGCGTACGAAGTTTTATTATCGTTTATTTTAATTGATGCAAACTTATTGTTGAAGTTATCCGGTTTCTTATGTTTTAAGTAATTAATGTTTGCAAATCCTTCCTTTGCCTGTTCAAGTTGTGTTGCCAAATGAATAGTTTCACTTAAAGTATGAAGATTTTTACACGTGACCTCTCTCTTAGTATTATCCCTTAGACCTTCTTTAAAATGAAAGAGTTTTTCATCGTCAGCCATACGAGGAAGCATATTCGTAAGCTGATAGAACCTATTTACGTAATTTTCAAATGGTACGCTTTCCTTGTGTTTAAGAATTGCTAATTGTGATCAACCCAATGATCTTTGTTAATTTTTGTAAAGGTGTTTCTTAATTCCCTTTCAAATAAAGTCCAAGAGCTAAAACTTGTAATATGTTTCTTTAAGATCTGACTTGGAACCTTATCAACAAAATTCAGTACCGCATTAAGCTTATCCTCTTCTTTTATTTTAGAAGCTATAAAACCTTGCTATAAATTAAAAAGCCAATCGTCTACATCTTCATGATTAGAACCCGAGAACCTCCTAGTATTCGAATCTAATTTTCTTGACTTATTATTTCCTGCTAATTCTGCTACTAATTTTAGTAAATCCAAAGTAGAAACGCTTTTATTGTGAATAAAGTCACTTAGTTTAGGAGTATTATCCCACTTACCTTGATCAGATGGAATTTGATGTTCATTGGTTATAAATTTATTATTTGAGTTTGGTTTTATATCGGACGAATAGAAATTTTTCGGCCGAGTAAGAGTATTATTACTTATATTTTGGAATATTTCGTTTGCAGGCTTTGTTTTAAGAATCGGCGGGCTGTTTTTTGTTTCACGAGGAGCCGAAGGTGTCAAAATCGATTTCGGAGAGATAATAGATTGATTAATATTATTAATCAGATTTTTAAAATTATTATTATCACTAGGTGATAATTTCGATTCATTCATCACGGATGTTTCCAACATGAACGATTGATCAGTGATATTAGCTAGTCGGTAAAGATCTTTGTTCGTTCTGAACCTTCTTGAATCAAAATCTGACTCTTCATCTTGATCAGTTTGTTCATCTTGTTCAGATTCATCTTCTTGATCATATTCTTCCTCACTCTTATCTTTTTCAGGTTGAGAAAATGAAACTGTTTTCTTTTTGTTTAATTGTTCTTGCAAATCTTTTATTAAATCATCTTTTTGAGACAATTGAAACTTGAGTTGCGCCTGGTCAGCTCGAAGAAAGAAAAGTTCATCTTTTTCATTTAATTCGTCTTCAGGTGCTGATGATTCACTTACTGCATTTAGGAGGTTTTTGAATTCTTCTTCCTGAATTCCTATTAGTCGTCTGCGTTCTTCATCTGAAAAACTGCTTTTAGCAACTTCTTGTGCTTTCTCGAAATAGTTTTTGTAAACTCTAATTATGCCGTCGTATTTGTAAGCTAGTTTTCTTACTTGTGGAAAATTCAGGTTTAAAATTTTATTCCACTGGCTTTTTCGTTGAGTTTCGAATTTCGATTTAGGATCCGAAGATTGTTCGTTATTATCTTGAGTTGTTTGTTCGTTTTGAGACGACGATTCGATTTTTTCTAAATTACTAATATTTGAATAGTTTAGTTTCGATTATAAATTGAATGTAAAAATCTCGATTAAATTATTTATTAGGTTATTAATTGTGATTCGCTGCTGCCAAATGTTATACGTTTAGATTGGCCGATCTTTGCGTATAAGTCAGAGGGATGAATATAGAAAGCTGGTTTGAGTTTTAATATTTAGTGAATTATAATAAAATGAATTTAAAAATAAAAGTTAAAAAATACAATTTTAAAGAATAAAATTGGGAGCTCGAATTCTTAACTATTCGGTTCGGTATTTTATACTTTTCGGTAGTTAAGTAAGCGAGCTAGTTGGTATAGTAAATAATTAAAAATAAATAAAATAAAATACAAAATTGTAACTATAGTAAAATACAATTAATTTGTATTAACAATATAAAATAAACTTAGTAACGTAAATAATAAATTAAAATATAAATTATGTTTTTCTATAACATATTCCAGATAAACATTATTTTTATCTGGAATATGATTAAGATCTTTTGGCCATCGAAGGCATAAGATTTGGCTAAATTTTTTATCTTAAGAGCAGTTTTATTCGAAATTCCACATCTGAGTTTTTTCGTTGTTATCAAATCATGTGAATTTGAATTTTTAAACGGATCGCAGGACGTCGAATCGACCTGATTGTCATTTAAATCCACAATAAAATTTATTACAGGTCTACTGAGCGCATCAGCATTTATATGCTGTTTCCCTGGTCTATATGTTACTTTAAGGTCAACATCTTGAAGTTCAAGTGACCATCTACCAAGCCTACCTTCAGGATTTTTGATTGAATTCAACCATTGGAGAGCAGAATGGTCAACTATTAAATCAATGTCTCCATAGTTACGCCATTCTCTTTTGCATTCTTTTAAAGAAAGGCATTCTTTTTCTGTAGTGGAGTAGTTGATTTCATTTTATTTAGTAATCTAACGACAATGTATTCCTTACCGTCATCGTCAGTTTGAGTTAAAATACCGCCAATTGCTAAACCTGATGCATCCGTGTATGCCTTTAGAGGTTTTTTAGGGTCAATTATTCTTGAAACAGGATAGCTGGTAAGGGCGTTTTTTAAATCTCTGAACGCTTTTTCGCATTCTTCTGACCATATATATCTTACATCCTTAGCTAGCAATACGAATAGGGGTTGTGCGATAAAAGAAAATTGTTGTACGAATCTCCTGTAGTAATTACAAAGTCATAAAAAACTTTGCAGCTGTTTTACGTTTTTTGGCGCGAGGCGATTTTTTATGGCTTCAATTTTTGTCGGATCCATTATTATTTCTTTTTTAGAGATTATATGTCCTAAAATTTTAACCGATCGCGCACACCATACGCATTTCTCCGGGTTCAATTTTAGTTTAGCTTGTTTCAAGCGTATTAATACAATTTTTATATGACTTATGTGTTCCTCAAACGTCTTTGAGTGAACTGTAATATCGTCTATAAAGCATTCTACGAACTCAATTAAATCCCCTAAAACTTCTTTCATAATTCGACTAAAGTCGATTGGAGCGATTTTCAAACCAAATGGAGTTACTAAAAATTCTTAGTGTCCATCAGGTGTTCTAAACGCACTTTTATCAATGGAATCTTCGTCCATTGCAATTTGGTAGTAGCCCGATTTTAGATCAAAGAGCGTGAACCAGGAAGAATCTCTCAGCCTATCATAAATATCTCTCGGGTCTGGAATAGGCCATTTTTCTGTTTTCGTAGCTTTATTTAATTTTCTGTAATCAATAGAGATTCTCCTTGAATTATCTTTTTTACCTACTACGACAACTAGGGAAGACCATGGAGATCGAGAAGGCCTAATAAATTTAGCTTCTAACATTTTATCGATCTCCTCTTTTAAGAAATTTCTCTCGTTTTGAGAAATTCTATTAGGTGGAGGTGGATTCTATTTCCTTATCCCCAAGCCTTATTTTGTTTTCACACTACATTTTTCGAGTTCGTTTAGGTTTTTCTTGAAAAGTCCCTTTGCTTCTTGAGCAAGAGAGTTGAATTTAATTTTTTCACTAGTGTTAAGTCCACTAGCTGGTACGATTTGATTAATAGACATATCCCAATAAAAATCTTTACTTAATTCTACGTCGGAATGGAAAATGTCAATAATTTTATTTTGTTCAGGGTTTTCGATTATCGATTCGTTTTGAATCGAAATACTATTTTTAAAGTCAAGGATTCCTTGAGATCGATAAATTCCACATCCCGTTTTATAAAACCAATCTAAACCTAATAATATGTCGTGATCATCATGATCAAAAACAAGAAATTCCATGTGACTAATATTACCACTGATATTAACTTCTAATGGTTTTGTAATTCCGCTAAAATGGCTAATATTTCCGTTAGCGGTTTTATTTTAAGGTTGCTTTTAATAATTTGAATATTATTATTTATGGTTGTCACAGCCTAGCTTTTTAGCGGTTTATTGTCTACAAGACCTTTTATTGTACAAATATTTTTAGGTCCTCTGTCATCAAGATAAACCACATATACCTTCTCCTCACCTTCCTTACATGATTTTTTCGTGTCGATATTATTTAGATTAGCGTAACACTGCGTTTCTGAATGACCTTTTCGCTTGCATCTCTTGCAATACATTTCTTTCGGTAAGATACGGGTATGTTTTCTTCCGAAACTTATATTTGCTGTTTTTTATGTAGTATATTGGTGCTATGTTGACATTAGCCTGTTCTAACTGTGTTGACAGATGAATTGTTTCAGCTAATGTGCGTATATTTCTACAAATTACCTCCCTTTTTGTCGTTTCTCTTAAGCCCTCTCTGAAATAAAAAAGTTTTTCTTCTTCAGTCATTTTCGGAATCATATTTGTTAAGAAGTAGAATTTATTAACATAATTTTCAAAAGGAGTATTTTCTCTTTGTTTATGTGTTGAGAGCTGAGATCTTACCCAGTGCTCTTTATTTATTTTTGTGTAAGTATTTCTGAGTTCTAGTTCAGAAATCCAATTCCTAAGATTGGTTATATGTTTCCTTAGGATTTGGTCTGGTACTTTATCGACAAAGTTAACGACAGAATTTAGCTTATCTTCATCCTTTATTCTTGAGGAAATAAATCCTTGCTGTATATTAAAAAGCCAGTCGTCTACGTCTTCAAAAATCGAACCTGTAAACCTTTTAGTATTAGGATTTAGCTTGTGAGATTTATTGTTTCCTGCCAATTCGGCGACTAATTTTACTAAGTCGTAGGTTGAACCTTGACTAGGGTTGTAAAAGTCTGAGAGGAGTGGGGTTCTATCTAACTTACCTTGTTTAGGAATTTCCTTTAGATGACAATTCAATTTGCTTTGAACATTAGTTGATAAATTATTTTCGATTGTTCGATTAGGTGTTTTAAATTCCGAAATCGGTTTAGAAATGATTGGAGCCGTTGGTGTAACGCTCTTTTTTTTTCCCTTTTTCTTCTTCTTCGTATATGTTATTAAAATAAGGGTTGTTACGATAAATATCACCCCTATTTCCGAGTGTAAATTTCGAATTCAAAGGTGCGGCATTATCAAATAGTATTGATTGATCAGTAATATTTGAAAGCTTATAAAATTCCTTATTCAACATAAACTTTGTGGAACTTAGTGAAAAGTCATTTTTATTATCTTTCTCTGGATTAAGATTCTTCAGATTCTTCTTCTGATTTCTCTTCTTTATCAGTGTCTTCTTCTGATTTGCAAACTGAACACTTTTCTTAGAACTGAGTTGATCAGTCAGAATTTTGATTTGCTCGTCTTTTTGGCTTAATTGGAATTTTAGATGGGATTGATCTGCTCTTAAGAACAAAAGCTCGTCTTTTTCTGTCAACGCTTCTTCTGGTGTACTTGCGTCGTTTACAGCAATAAGCATGTTTTTTTGTTCTTGGTCTTGCACAGTAATAAGGTTTCGTCTTTCTTCTGCAGGAAGACAACCTTCTGTGCTTTGGTGAAGTAATTCTTGTAAATTCTGATTATTGCATCATTTTTATATGCCATTTTTCGAACTTATGGAAAGGTCATTTGGAGAATAGAATTGCATTGTTTTTTTCTATTAAATTCGGCCTGAGATTCTTTGTTTTCCGAATTATTACTTGTGGCTACGTTCGAAGCTTGATTTTCAGTTAAAGTCATATTTGAATTAGATTGATATTAAATTTTTGTATATATTTCTATATCGCTTTTTGTTCGCTTTTTTATCGCTGCTAACATATATTATACGTTTGGGCTGACCTTGTCCTTGCGTATAATTCAGAGGTTTAGTTTAAGATTGAATGGATTGGTTTATTATGTTTATTAAATAGAATAAATATGAATTAATAAAATATAAAAATATAATAAAAAGTAAAATTGTATAAAATATAATTTGGAGCTCACTTTGTTAGCTCTTTCTCATTGTGTTATATATCGAGATTGAGTTTATGAAGCGAGTGAATAAAATATAATTGAAATATATTATAAATATAAAATACAAATATAAATACAAATATAAACAAACAAAATACATTAAATATTTTCCATTAAATAAAGATTGTTTATTTGTAATAAATTTTATAACTTTTTTGTATAACAAACATCGATACACAATGGGATAAAATATCAATTTCTCTAATTATGCAATACAAAATCATAAGGCTTATTTAGTTTCTTAGTAGAAAACGGATTAATAAATAATAAAAAAAGCTTCTCGATTAGAAATTTTCAAGA
Organism: Brachionus calyciflorus; assembly: GCA_002922825.1. Classification (NCBI taxonomy): domain Eukaryota; kingdom Metazoa; phylum Rotifera; class Eurotatoria; order Ploima; family Brachionidae; genus Brachionus; species Brachionus calyciflorus. The sequence goes on from NTPY01000323.1 coordinate 64,094, forward strand.
ATAAGCTTTGAAACTAGTTTTGTTTGCTTGTTTTTAAAGTTTATTTAAATAATTTATAAAATTGTCCTTTACATTGTATTATATAATTGAAAAAATATTTAAAAAGTAATAATTTAAGTCTTTTAAAGAATTTCACTTCTTTCGCTTATTTCAAATTGTTAAAATAAATATAACTTTTTTTTATACTTTTCATAAGCTTTAAATTTAAACAAAATGACTTTAACCATTTAATTGAACTAATAAACTCTTCTATTTCTAAATTTTTTAAGTCAATTTTTCCATAAATCAGAACTCGATACTTTGATGAGCATGCCAGTAAATTCGAGATTGAATTCCAATCAACCGATGTTACTAACTCAAATGCAATTGTTTTAATTAGACATAATATTTACCAATACAAAATATGAGTATTTTTTGGTCTGTTAATAAAGCAATTAGTTTATCCTTTGGTTCTAATTTAACTAGCAAAATTTTTTCATTAATTTTCTGAATTTTTTTGGCAATTAACTCTTTCAAAAAAAAAGCAAAACTTCTCCATCAATTATAAATTACCAGATTCTGACTGTATTAGTATAGATGATTTTTCGTGGAATCAGTCATTACACAGAAATTAATTGTAGAGAATAAAAACAGAGAAAAAAAAATCAATTTACATAGAATTACAATTTATTGAAAATTAATTAGAGAAAAAAATACCTAGAAATATATTGAAAGAAATATATATTGAAATTAATTAGAGAAAAAAAAACATAGAAAATTGCTAATTAAATTAATCACTTTCACTTTTTTCATCATTTTTTTTTATACCTATTTTTATCAGTTTCAAAAATAACCATTAATTTGTCAAAAAACTCGAACAATTTTGTTTTATCATAAGTCAATAAATGCGCTTTCAAATCTTCATCCTTTCTCGTCTCTTTTTTTGCTCGCTTGAATATAACACCAAGTTTCACTTCATTCATCAAAACTTCTGTTAACTGTTGCTCTTTACGCAAATGCTTCATGAGTTTTATAAAACTTGGATGACTCTCTATATCTTGACATAATGATTTATGCCATGCCTCGATGTTATTATTCGTGCGCGTCAAATCCTTAAGCACACGTTTATAAAGGTTCCAAGTTTTCATAGGAAAAGAAGGAACTACACGCTTATCCTTATTATTATCAGCTATTTTTCCTATATAATATTTTTCAAAATAATCTAAAATTGGTGACAGAGCTGTTGGACTAAATCCATAAATAACATCTGAAGCTGGTATAAAAGCCAAATATTTTAAATACTTAAAATATACTCTTAATTGATTATCAGTTCGACTTCTATATGCATTTACCAGTCCATATTGTTGAACATGCTTGAACAAATTAGAGGCTAAATGGAACCAAAAACAACTGATATTTGAATTTGGAAAATAACGCTCAAGTGAGTTCAAAATACCTTTCTCAAAGTCAGCCAAAATAGTACTCGGTTCTTTATTTACTCGATTTCGAACAGCTTCAAACAATCGTGAATAAATAATCTCAGTCTTGTTTGCTAAAAAAGCATACAATAACGTTAAATTACGGCCATTTATTAATACATTTATTGTAAATAACTTTTTAAAATACGAAGGACTAATGTCGAAAGTACCATGACCATATCTCGGAGTTATTCAGTAGTTGTATGTTTTCATCAGTTGCTAGAATTATGATGCGATTCGGGTCATCACGTCCAGTATCAAGCATAACAAAATCAAATCCAGATTCAGTTTTTTTTTAAAGCCTCAGGTATATAAATATCCTCTCTTTTTGTAACTTTAATTTTAATTTCTTCGCCATTTTGACTTGTTTGACGTGAACGAACTCGGTTAATTTTTCTTGTATAAGACTCTTTAGATTCCATTAAGTATGATGACGAGCGCGGTAGTTTTGATAAACAAGTTGTGATAATTTGTCTTGGAGTTTCTAGCGTGTCTTTAGCCCGTTCTTTAATTTCATTATTTAAAATCAAATTATCGATCTTTTCTGGTTCTGGTGAATGGTGATGGGTTCTCTTGGTTTCATAAATCGGTTTATGGTTCAAATCTCTATGAATTCGAGCTCCACATTTTCTGTTTAGTCGATAATTATTGTAACTACATCTCCAATAGATCTTTTCCTCTCTCTTTTTTTCTAATGTGTACATATACGTTCCATAAATCAACATTGGTTTATTTCTTGAAGTTAAACTCTCAATCAGCTCGACTTGAGCATTTCCTTTTTCAATAGTATCAACATAAATTTCACTTTGACTCGATTCACTGTATGAAACTAAGTCTTCTTCCAAAAAATAGTCACATGATTCATTTTTTTCATCACAATCAGATTCACTTGAAGAATAATCAACAATATTAGATCCAGTGCCAAATTCTGAACTGGACGCATGGCTAATAGACAAATTCGAAAAATCATCCAAAACAGAGGATGTCGTAGGGCATAAATTTTCTTTTGAGCAATTTTCAGTAGAAATTGAAGAAAGCTTAAAATCTTTTTTTGGAATATTGCGACTTCTAAGCCTAAGATAAGGAGAATTGAAATTTAAATTTTTTGATGTTTCAAGACTCATTTTAAATATAATAGTATTTTTTAATTTTTCTTTTGAAATTTTTGTTTAAATATTTAATTGAGAAGGATGAGACTTTTTATTCTAGAAAATTCACAAAAAAATAATTTGAAATAATAATTTATCAAAATTAATTTCTCTATGAATATTCTCAGTAAATTTTCTATGTAAACTATTCTCTATAGTATATTTCTCTCTATTAATTCGACACAAATTTTGTCTTTTATCTCTGTATTATTTTTCCCTGTAATGACATAGAGCCGATTTTTCGTAATAAATTAATTGATTGTGAGAATCTACTAGAAGAAAATATCCATTTACGTATGCAAAATAAATTAGAATGACTTTATAATCGTAAATAATTTGAATTTTTTGAGTAAATTGATCATAATGTTGAACTAAACCTCCTTCGATTTATAAAATAAAGGTTTCGTTCAGGATGTCTTTTTTTGATAAAAAAACTTTTTTATCAATATCAGCAAACATATGAATTTTTTTCAATGTATTTTGTAACTACAAATTAAAATATTTTTTTTGTTCATTTATGTCCGAAAAAAATTCATATGATCTGACCAAAAAATCATTCATTATTAATAGAAATATCTTAATTAAAAAATCTAAAGAAAGTTAAAGTAAATTCATGTTAATTTTAAAATTATTTCAAAAGCAATAAAAATACTATGTTGAATAAAATTTTTTTTTTTTTCTTTTTACTAGAAATTTTATCATTTCAGTCATTTGAAAATTTTTTTAAAAATTTATATTTAAATTTAATTGAAAAAAAGTTGGCTAAATAAAAATTTAAAAATATTTTCATTTTTCAATTTTTTAATCTAAATTTTTTTTTTAATTTATTTTTGTAATAGCTCCTCTACGCACAATTACGATCAATTTATCAAACCAACTTCCTTGGTATGACGAAGACCTTATAATTGTAAAACACTCCCGTGATTGTGCCTACAAGCGATTTAAACGCTCTAATTTGACGATAGATAAGGAATTATTCGAATTTTTCAAAAAGCAATTCAAACAACTTAATGATGAGAAGCTAATAAAATTCTTTCAATAAATTTTGGAAATTTTATTCACCACTGATCAAAGTTAAATCAGACAAAAGTACAAATTATACAATTTCCTCTATTAAATTTAACAATAAATCAATTGATAACAAATCAGAATTTTGTAATATATTGAACAGTTTTTTCACCTCAATATCCTCAACGTCGAAGGCTACATTTGATGAATCAGCGGCCTTTATAAATGAAAGTTTTAAAACAGTTCAAATTTAGTCTAACGAATGGTAATGAAATTAATGAATTTCTAAGTGAAATTGGTGACACAAGTGGTGCAGGATTGTGTGGAATTCCTACTAAATGTCTCAAAAACTGTTCAAACAAATTCAAATCAATTATTGCGTATTTATTTAATTTCTCGATTATCTCTGGTATTATCCTTAATGACTAGAAAACGGCCGTTGTTACACCTTTAAATAAAAATAAACGGTCTACAGAGGACTAAAACAATTATCGTGGTATTTCAGTTCTCCCTCCGATTGCCAAATTATTTGAAAAGCTGCTTCACAAGCAAATTTTGACATACCTTAATACCAATAATATTTTATCGAATGAACAACACGGATTTCTTAAAAATCATAGCTGTGAGTAGGCTTTACATGAATTATTGTCCCAAATGATTACAATCAAAAGGAAAGGCTTATTGGATTAATTCTATTTATGATTTTAAGAAAGCATTTGATTCAGTTGTTTCAAAACTACTCCTAATTAAATTGCGTAAATATGGTTTTAGCGACACGGCAACAGCATTGTTGGCTAATTATTTCCCAAATTGAAAACAGCAAGTTAAACTTGATGAGTTCATTTCTGAATCAGAATCAATAGGACTAGGAGTTCCCCAAGGAAGTGTCTTAGGTCCATTACTGTTCTTAATTTATATCAATGATTTACTTGACCGAACTCTCCATTAAACTTTTCGCCGACGATACAACGCTCACTCAAATTGGATGTGAGCTGCCTGAACTGTTAGATTCATTTCAAACGTCTTTTAAAAAGTTGTTATCATGGTGTGAATACAATCGAATTCATATCAACTGGAAAAACACAAAAATCATGTTTATTACAAGTAAAAGGAACGTATCTCTACCATCTTGCATTATTTTTGAAGATAAGAGTATCGAAGTTGTTAACAAATTTAGATTGTTATGGGTTCAGATTGATAACCGACTCAATTTCTTATCTCATGTCTCTGACTTAAGAATTTCAATTAATAAAAGAATCTACTCAATTAAGCGGCTATTCTATCTATCATACAAAGTTAAATTACAATTTTTTAAATCTTTTATTTTGCCATATTTTGACTATGGTTTATCATTGTTGATCTATTTTCCGAGAAGAGCAATTCGAAAATTGGCGAATACTTATAATTTTTGTTTATTTAAATTATTAAACATTAAACATGTCATAGTGCTACAAGAGGACTTTAATCAATTGGACAACAAATTAAACGAACATAATATCGATTGCTTTCAACATCGTATCATACTAAAACTATCTCGCTTTGCTTTCAAAATAGTGAAATTTAATAAATACCCGAAAGGTCTAAAATTAGGACTAGTTCGTAATTACAACACAAAATCAAACTATAACTTAAAAAATATTGGTGAATATATAATACCTTTTAAAGAAAGATACAATGATTTTATAGAAAAAACTTTTAATTACTTTTTTTCTAAATTTATTAATATTTTTATTCTGGATGATTTGGAATGTGAGTTTAGCCAAAGAATTAAAAATAATGTCAATATCTATTTTATTAAATTTTGTAAAATCTTTATAAACTTTGATACAAAGTCACACCCGTAGCTTCGCTTCCGGAAAACTACCGTATTTACTCGAAATTAACTATAATTCTAATTATTTATTTATTCTTCTAATTGAAGAAATAGTGCTATTTTTTTATTCATAATTCGAATTATTTTTCAATAGATTTTATATTAAATTAAAATTAAATTTCATTTGAGTTATTTTTTAGAAAAAAAAATAAGGATTAGAATAAATTATCTGATGTTTCGATATATTCTTAATTTTGAATAAATATGGTAAATACCGATTTTTTGATTGGTTAAAATTTTTTTTCACCTTTTTTTTTTAAATTATTCTTGAAATCTTTCATTTTATTTAATTAACCTTTAATAACTTTTTTTATTCATCCTTTATTGATGAATCATTACTTCAATTTTTTTTTAAAATCAATTGAACGAAGTCAAATTTTTTTTCCACTTTTTATTAAGCTATTAGGGGGGAGATAGCTCAGTTGGTACCGTCATGGGAGTCCAAGCAGAAGGTCGAAGGTTCAAATCCTGTGAGAGTCAAAAAAAAATTCAAATGAGTTCCCAAATTATCTCCTGGTGTTATATTGAGTAAAACACCTACCTAACCCAGCTTGTGGCCATCGAAATGCTACTTTAATTTAATTTACTTTAATTTTATATTTGCTTCTCCAAATTTGGAAGTTAATTCTTTTCAATAAATTAAGCTATTCAGGTAATTTTTGAGTTTTTATTCTACCTGTAAAAAGTGTCCACGAATCATACATATTTACTGATTGGACAATTCTAATAGGATTTATGTTGCTTAAAATTTATTGGTAAAGCATTTTCTGGGAAGGAATTCAGTGGTTCTTTGGCTATTATAATTCAAACTTATATCAAAAAAAAGTTGATAATTTCTGTTAAAGGTAAAATTAAAAAAACGACTCAATTAGAAGGATGAAATAATAAAAAACTAAAAACTATAAATTAATTAAATAATAAATGAATTAAAAAGAATATATTAATTCTTTCTATTGATTTTTCGATTTCTTTTTTTGTTGTATTAATTAACCTGGACTAAAAAAAAAATTTTATAAAACAATAATTTGACATTAAGACAAATTTTTAGCATGGTATCTTATTTAAATTAAAAGTTATTAGCGTAAGTACATTTATGAAAACTTACCTTTTTTCACACATTTGACTTTTAAATAGTAAGATTACAAACTATTTATAATGTAAGAACTTTAATTTAAATTACAAACTATCTATAATTGTAAACTAAGTGTTTTAACCTCATTTAGCTAATATTTTACTTTATTTTATTGTATTTTCTATTATTTATTTGACAAATAAATGGATTCATCATCCCAATTATGACTGGGTTATGACTAAATGTCTTTTTGATGAATTGAATTATATATAAATTTTAATAGAACTAAAGTTCATTTATATAAAAATTGGTGTATTATTTAATCTTTAATATGTTAGTGTTCTAGGCTGAAATCAAACAGTTTCGATTCACAAAAATTCGAACTGTTTCATTTAAATTTTTCGTTTCCTTAGCCTATCGTTTCAAATGACCGTAAAAATTTATTTATTAAGAGCTAAACTTCAATTTCAGAAATTTAATTTGTTTTTAATTTACGATTAAAAATTCAGAAATTTTTCTTATTTTTTACAATTTAAAGATTTTCTTCAGTTATTTGAAATAATAAAAAAGAAAAATATTTATATTTAAAGTCAAGGCATCTTTAAAATTAAGGAAGTAATACCCCTTTTTTAAAAAGGTTTAGTCAGGAGTTCTAGGATTTTTTTTTGCTTTTCTGATGATAAATTTCCGCTTAGACAGTATTTAATCGATCCATCTTTTTTTTCAAGTTTGGCTGTTTTGTTTTCTTTTTTAATTCTTTCATGTGCTTTTTTCGATAAACCTTCAATATTTGTGTAAACCTCGAGTATATTTATAATTTCTGAAATCATTGATTTTTTACTTAATGGTTTTCTCAGGCTTCTTGATTCTAAAATTATATTGTTCACCAAGTTTTTAGTAAATTGATTTTTTTTCCAATCGTCTAACAAATGAAAGTTTTCTTTTCAGTAAAAGGCTTTGTGTTGTTTTCATATCAAGGGCAACCACTAAACCGAGCATTTTTTTAATTAAAAAACCTTCTGTTGTTTTAAGTTTTCTTTTTACTATATCATTAACCTTTAGTTGTGATTTAATTTTTGATTTTAGTTTTGGTTCTTCAATTCCGAGATTGTTAATATCATAGGAAACGTTTATATGAGAAGAAAATTTTCCACTGGATTTTTTAAAAATAGATATTTTTCTAATTGGCATTTTTGTCCACCGAAAAATTTTCAAACTAGAAATTTTAACACTGGAATATTTTCTAAGTGGAATTTTTTTTTAATAATTTTTTTTCAAAAGAGCTTTCAAATTTCATTTGCTTTAGTAAAAAGATGTCGAAAAATAAATTTTTAAAATATTTTTATTATTTACAATTGATTTAAATTATTTAGAATTAAGACATTAAATATAATGTTTATATTTTTATACATGACGCTAAAGAGTGATCTATTTAAAATTAAAAAAAACAAATTAAACAAAAAATTGTAAATTTTTTAATGTAAAAATTTCTAGAACACACTATGCTTAATCGAAAATGATAAAAATATAATAAAAAAAAACAAATTATATAAATATCGAGCTTTTTATAAAAGAAAATTTCTAAAAGAATTTATATTGATTTGACTGTTTATCTATATGTGCAAATAGGAACTCTTGAAGAAATACCCAAGTGATCTTTGTAGTTCATGAAGTTACAAATTTATGTTTTTTAATATTATTTTTTATTTTGCTTTAATTCGTTTTGAATATTCGTTATTGTTTTGTAAATCGTCTAATGAGTCTGTTGAAGATGACGAATTATATCGCCTTTTATTACTAGTTATATCTAAATCACTATTTACTTCATTATTTATTTGACCATTGTGTATTTGTCCAATTGTTGTGTTATTATTCGTCGATAAAATATTTTCAATGCTATAACTTGAGAATTTATTTTTATTTTCATGTAAACTTTCTTTGGACTTGTCATTTCTTTTTTTGCTTTCATAGCCATTAGTACCAATTGAATTATTTGAATTATTATTCATGCAAAATGAGCTATTCGATTTGTCTGAATTGTTCGTGTCTCTATCGTCAAATTCATCATCAAAAAATTGATTAATCTTATTCTCATGTTCATTGTTTAAATCATTACCAGAGATATATTGAGCTTTTGTTTCATGATTCTCTTCGAATTCCTCTTGATCTGATTGAGAATCATTTATTAAATTAGAAATATCGAATGAGCTTTTAATAACATTGTTTGGTATTTGTTGTTGAGCTGAATTTTCGTTTGTTAAATTCTCCAAGAGAATATTTGAATTTGAATAATGCAAATAATTATCTTGAAATGATCGATTCATATTATTTGTTTCTATTTGTTTATTGAAATGATTCGAATTATCATTAACCAACTTATTATTATTATTATTTGTATTAAATGAATTCTTGCTTGTTTGTATAACAGAATCTTTTGGACGAGTTGTAAATTTTTTACGTTTTTTATCCTCGGCCTCAGCTCTCTTTCTCTCTATTTCTTCATATGGTATAGGCTCGCCACTACATGTAGTCGGATGTGCATTGTGAGGTGGTCGACCAGGACCTTTTTTAGTATTTTCCATTTTTCTCCATTTAGCTCGACGATTCTGAAACCAAACTTGTACTCTTGACTCACTCAAATCCAATTTCATAGCAATAGCCTCGCGCATAAATACATCTGGATAATGACTCTCGAAAAAAGCCTTTTCCAATTGATCTAATTGCCAACTACTAAAATTAGTTCGACTTCTACGTCTTTTCTCATCATCATCTTCATCATCGTCAATATCATAATTTTCCTCCGAATTAAAATCATTCATATTCTCATAACTATTATCCGATTTAACAACAACAGATGAATTACCACCACCACCACCACCTTCAATATTTTCGTTATTTTTCTCTAAATTTTGTTTAGTTTCTTGTGATTTTTTATTTAATTTAGACGATGAAAATGAAGATGACGTAGACGATAAAGAAGAAGTTGAACAAGTAGACGACGATGAAGATGATGCCGATAGAGGTGATATTGAATTGGAATTATTTTTATTTGTCTTATTATGATCATTAATTAAAAATTTTGCTTGATTTGTATTAGAAACGGCTGCAGCCGATAGAGTTGCCATAGCAGATAAGTGTGCAGCATAAGCTAAAGGATTAGAAGACGAGAAAGCTGATGATATAAATGAATTAGGATTAAATGATTTGGCACTTGATATTAAATTAACCAAGCTATTAAGCTGTTGAGTTTGATGGTGATGATGATGCTGATTAAATAATGTATTAAATGCTAATGATTGATTAGGTATTAAAGTATTTTGATGATTTGATGAAGAAGAAGTAGTAGAAGAAGAGAGTGCAGCCATAGCAGCTCCTGGTATTTTAAAAATACTATTAATATTTGTTAGGGTATTATTCAAACAATTCTTATCATTCTCTTTTAAACTCGGTGATGCCGCATTGATAAGATTCGAATTATTGACACCGACATCATTTCTTTCCATATAATTACCAAATTCCATTATATCTTTTCAAAAAATATATTCGAAGGATATTCTTTTTGCTCTTAATTGTATACTTTATTTTAGTTTGTTTGTATCTCTATGTGTGTGTGTGTGATTATTATTACTTCCTTGCTTTCAGCTATTATTTAGATAGATATGAAACTTATTCACAAATATTTCATCGAGTCAAATAGATTACAATCGAGAGTTTAATTTTTTTTTTAAAGATTAAAAACTTGTTTATCTAAATAACCCAATTAAGAAAAAAATATAAAAATAAAATGGTAATGATACGGATTCCGTCGATCACTAGATCGATCAAAAATTAAAAAAAAAAAAAGAACTATGTGAAAATTTAATCTTTATTTTAAATCTCAAAAAAATTAAAATTGAGTGTCACTTTTTCATTTTTTGTTTTTGTTGCTAGTGTATTTTGATTACAGCAAGAGCAAAATGAAAAAAAAAATCTTAAAGGTATATTTAATTTTTAATTTATTTCAAATGATAAGAAACTTAAATATTCAATCTAAATTTTTTTATTTCTAGTTTAAGCTAAGTTTATTAGAAATAACAAAAAAAATTATATTAAAAATTAATCGTTTTTCCCATAAAAAACAAAAATAGAAAATAAATAACCAATCGAAATTTTTTTATTGGTTTTAAAATTATTTTTTCTTTCGATTCAATTGGTTATTTTAAAATTAAAAAGTTTTTTTTTTTAATTTAACTTAACTGGTGTCTAATCTCCTCAATTTATGAAATTAATTTTTTGTTTTCGACTGAACTGAAGAGATAAGCTCTATTTTATTTTTAGTGAGTTGAGTAACTAAATAAGCAACAACAACAACAAAAAATTCTATTTAAATAGAAAAAAATCGGACTTTGATTAAATTATATTATATTTCACCTTAATATAATTTATTATATTATTCTCAGCAATAAAAAATTATTATTAGTTTTTTTTGTTTTTTTGTTATCTTGGAAAAAACCAAACACAACTGTAAAACAAGACTATACAAATTTATATTAGACTTTCTCAGCTTAATTTTCTTATAGAAAAAAAAATTATTTATATTATCTTAATTAGTAAATATTTAATCAGAATCTTAGCAAAAGAAAAACAAAATGTTGAAAAAGGAAGCTTATTTACATCTAATTTTTTTAAAATTTGAATGAAACAAGCCATTAAATCGATTTGAATAAAATTTAAATTAGAGTTAATCGATTATTCAAATAATAATTCACGGCATGTTTTAATATTACTCCAAAAATTAACCATATATTCATCTGAACCCACACATGCACTAAAAGCTTAAAAAATAAATAATGCACTATAACTATTTTATTAAGATTTTTTGAAGAGACCACTGGGTGTTTAAAACAAAATAATTAATTTTTCGAAGCGATAAACTTTTAATTTGATTGTTTTGGGTCAAAAAAAAAAAAAGCTTATTTTTTCATATCATAGTGTCTTAAAAAATAAAATAAGGACCTTAATTTGTGATTAATAAAAATGTGAATCGATTTAATTACAGACCCTTTTTTTTTCAGTGACAAACTTATAAAAACCCTTGATTTATTAATAAGACACTTCACTGCTTTCAAAGGAAGTTGATGATTAGAATTTTTTTACACGTAAAGAGAAAATAATAAATGTGGTGTTTGGATTGTCATTACTGAATTGATTTACGCAGGTTTTAATTACTAGAGTTTTGACTAAGCACAATTTGATGGATTTTTTCAGAATTTTAAAAAAATTGTAATGAATAAAATTAAATTTAAAAATTTAAATAGACTACCTTGTTAAAAAAAATCATTTTAAATTTTTTTTCTATAAAGAAAATAAAAATCAACGAAGCTCTTAAATTGCTAGTCGTGATATCAATTTTTAAGTTAAATGAAAATTTTAATTTAAAAAATGATATTTGCAAGCGATATGTTCTTAGATAATGCTTCTATATATTAAAAAAAATTAAAAAAAAAAGAGGTCTAATTAAGCCAATTTAAATATTTTAAATCGAAGTCACACAAATTTCAAGTCCCTTAATAATAATAAACTAATAGCCTTTCGAAATTTAATTTACAAAAATAAGCTCTAAAAATAAAAAAAATTGAAAAAAAAATATTTGCTATTTTACCAAAATAAATAAACATTTTTGAAAAAAAAAATAAAAAAAATTTTTTTCCAAGTTCACTTAATTAACTAACTGAATGTTTTTTAATACCTAAATAAATGAGTCAAAAACAAGTTTCCTATTCTCTTGGTGTTTATTTAGCTTAACCAAAAAATAAAAAAACAAAATAGAAAAAAAATATAAATATGCAATTTAATCTTTGATACGATTTTATATTTGTTCAAGTCAACTAATTTAAAAATATATAAAATTTAGTTTAAATCTCCTAATTGGATTTCAGTGTTTTTGTTGTAAAACTTTATTTACTTTTTGAATATATTTGCTTAAATCTTCTGATTATTTGCACTTGGTTCTACTCTCTTTTACTACTCGCTTATTTTCCTATATTGTACTATTAACTAGGCTTTAACGACAACTACAACAACAACAATAATAATTCATTAAATCAAATTTAAATACTTAACATTTTATCGTGTGTGTAAATTATACTCAGGGTATATTCAACTTTTTTTAAAATCCATATTTTCTCTGCAGTCATTTCTTTTTTTTAGTTTTGATAATATCTTAAAATTAAGATATCCTCTTTTAAACAAGTTCAATTTGAAAATTTTATTGATCCAATCATATTTATTTCTAAGTGACCAAATTATATTATTATTTATTTATAAAATTGATTCATTATTAAAATCTTAACTATATCTATTTAATGTCGACACTTAAAACTCAAAAATTAAATAAACAAAAAAAAACTATGAAAATAGACAGAGTATCATTAAAGTGATTGTTAAAAAGCCATATGTGAATGACAAGTCACGTTAACTTATTCGTCGTGTCGCAGTCAAAAGTAAGTTTTTTTTCAAGTCAATATTAAAAAGTTTAAGTTTCAATTTAAGCTATAAGGTATCATATTTTATGATTGCCTATTTATCTTGGCATTTTTCAGTTTCTAAATTATTAGATTAAACAAAACCATTCATTTCCTTTCGAAGAAAAAAAGTATACCATATAATCTTATCCTCGTTGTCTATGACGACGTTTCGACTCGTGATAACTAATAATATACTAATCTCTATTTTTTGTTTGATTCTTCTACAATGGAAACTTTTTTTATTGTGATTTAAAAATACTTTCAATAGAGCTGCTATAATTCCACTAATAAAATTTTAGGGCCTTATAGGTTTTTGAGTGATAATTTATTTGGTAAAAATTTCAGGGATTCAATAATAAAAGTTTATTTAAATCCGAACATATTGTGGAGATATTTAGCATAATTTTTAAACTTCAAAGCTTCTAAAAGCATCTTGATGAAAAAGCTATTGAACTTGAACAGCTAAAATTTTAACTTTTTTAATAAAATTAAAGCGATCCCATTCTAACATATTTTTCTAAACTTGGTAAGCCAAGCAAATTAAATATTCATTAATAGCATTTTTTTTTCAACTACAGTCTGACCTCGATTTTGTTAACTGGCTCCGTCATGTCAAAAAAGTTAACAAAATCTACACGTTAACAACTTCGAGTGCAAAAATTACAGAACTATGTTGATGAGCGTCATTTAAAAACCATTAACAAAATCAATGCTAACAAAGCCAAGGTCAGACTCTACTAAACGATAATTCTACCCGCAGAATGAATGAAAGCTTTTATCCAAATTAAAATTGACAAAAACTAAAACTCTATAAAGATCGTATTCTTAGAATTTATGTATTCATTAATTTATTGCATATTCCTAGGTAAATTTTTCTGTAATAATTTTTATGCTTAATTTTTACCCATGGATTTGGATTTATAACTCATAAATCCAAATCTAAATCTTGATTTTTTATTTTAATTTTTAACGCTGTATTTAATTCTTAAAATTCGGGTTTTAAATCGGTATTTATTTCCAATTTGCTATAGTTACAAAAAAGCATTAAAACACGAATTTCGAGTTTATGTACAAGGTCGATAAACAGGGTTGGACATTGAATGCAAGTTGAAAAATTTTTATCCACTTAGTCACAAGAAATCGAAAGCTCTTTTCACAAAAATAATTTGATCTAGTCCTAAAAATAAGAAACAAATTAACAGTTTGGTTGATTCTTTCTCATTTTATGCGCAATTTTGACCTCCAATTTGCATTCAAAGTCTAACCCTGTCGATAAATTAGAAACTTTATAACATGGGTTCGATGGTACGTATCCAGTAGGACTAAACCCGAATTTCGGGTGCAAGGGCAAGGAGAAAATACTTTTTGGGTAAGACTAGGTGAAATTGATAAACTTAAATTTTACAATTTCAACTTACGGTTTGGATGTAAATTAAGAATAATACTTGTTAAAAGTCGAAGAATTTTTTATACAAACCGAGAGCGTTCACAGTATAAAACTCAATATTTAAAAAAATCAAAAACAAACGCCCTAAAACTTCCAATCAAAATTATCTAATCTGATTTTCTAGAAAAACTTTAAGTCGATTTTTTGTTGCCACTCCAACATCTTATTGAAATTAATTATTATAGAAATATTAATTCACCTCAAGGAAGCTTTGTAAACAAACTAATTCCTCTGGAAAAAAGAAAAAAAAATTATTTCTTCGCCTTTGGAATCGATTTTTTTTTCATTTTAATTGATTGTCTGGTTAAAACTATGTTAAAAGTTAGCTAAACAAAAAAAATATGAAATAGAAAAAAAATTTATTTTTAAAAATAAAAAATCTTCAATTAGGATATTTAAATACTCAATTAAATTATTGATGATTTCTTTTAAAGAAAAATAAATTTTTCATTTTTAAAATTTAAACATTTTATTTTTTAAAATACAAAAAGAACAACAACAAAAAAAACAAAATTAATTTGATAATTACCATTTGATAGAGAACGATTGATTATAGAAAACAATTTAATAGTCTTTATATTTTTTTTTGTTTTCTAACAAATTATTTTTAAAATATCTCAAAGAAAATTTACTTTTTTATTTATTGTTAGGCAACATTTAAAAGAATTGATTAAAAATTTATAAAATATTTATTGTCTTGCTTTCGATCTTTTAATAACTTTTTCTGTTTTAAGATATTTAAATTTTTTTCAAAATTAAAAGGGAATACGAAAAAAGAGAGAGAGAATAAAAAAACAATTTTTTATTTCAATTATTAATAAAAAAAAAAGAAGAAAACATAAAAATATCAAATAATAAACCAATGAAAATAATTTATAAGTTTGTGAAATCTTATAATATCAAATTTCAAGCCAATCATTTTATTCTTTTTTTTTCTTTCCTAATAAATAATTTAATTTAATTCCAAATGGAAACATTAGAAAATAATTTTTTTTCTCTCTCTTTTTTTTTAAATTAAATTTTGTTCACTTGTTGTTCTTTCTAATTTATCGAGCCTTAATAATATTATTGCTTTTTAATTTATTAAATATTTCCTAAAATATTTTCTTATTTAGTTGCTTCTTGTTGTTGTTCTTGTTAATAAAATTTTTATTTTTTTTCTCTGGTTGGGACAAAGTAAATAATAAAAGAAAATCAAGTTTAGAAAAATAATTATGGCTACGACAACAACACGAAAATTTGCTAAGTAAATTTCAAATTAAAATAAAAAAAAAATAATAAAACCAAACAGTGATTTCTGATTAATTGGAATATAATTAGAAATTAAAATATGCTATATATTATTGACTTTGTTAAAAAAAAAATCAAAAATTTGACTAATATTGAATTACTTGGATTTCAAATTTAATTTCTCATTAATATCATATTTACTATTTTAATTACTTATTTTTTTTTGATCTTTTTATTTTTCTCTTAATCAAATTTTTCTAATATTAATTTATTAATTCAAAAACATTTCAAATATTTTATTTATTTTAAATTTAATCTCACTAATTAAAACTTTAGTTTTTTGTTGTTATCTTTGGTTTTTTAAATCATTTTTAAATGGAAATTTTTTCCACCGATGATCACTAATGACTGTATCCAATAAAATTGTGATTGCTTTTCCTTTTTTGAGTAATAAAAAAATTAATTTTTGACTAAAAATTTTTTTACTTAAAAATTTTGAACTAACTCATTAAAGAATAGTTAGACAACTTTTTAGATTTCTTTAAATGCCAATCAAGGTGCAAAAGTAAAATTCTTAAATTTATCATACCTAAAATAATAAATAAAGTATGCGAGGAACGAGACATTCAAAAATTATGTAAAAAATTTTTATTATTTAATTTTTATAACATTCACTCTCTTTTTATCACTTACACCTCGTTACTCGCAACTGAGGCCTATTGATTCAACGTATTATGTTTATATTTGTTTAAAAAAATAAGAAAAATTTAATAGAAAAACGTAATAATTATTTTTTTAAATGAGATATTGAAATTTTCCTCAAAAAGCCAAAGCATATAAGTTATCTGTCTTATAAATAGTAGCAGAAATCGGACTTAAATTAATTTTTGACTGATATTTGTTAATCAGTTCTTATTTTAGTAAAATTTTATGCTCTGGTACATTTGAAGTTTATAGAGATATTTTTGCTTTCCCGGTTTTAAAAATGAAATTTCAATGAACTTCGGAGGTGCTTTAATTTACATTGTAAAAAGAATCCGAATAACTTGATGCTGATAATCCAAACTTTGACCCAGCAATAAAAATCGAATTTTATTTATGATTAAATAAAAATAAAATTTTTTAAATTTTGCTACTACTTATAAAAGTGAACCGTAATTATAATTTTAAAAATTTTGTTAAATTTTTTTAAATAATTTAATTACTTAAAAAGTAATTTAAATTTTTATTTTAAAAAATATATATCTATTAAAATGAAATATAATTAAATTGCATAAGAGACTTAACTTGGAAAATTTGCTCAAGTATTAGCACTATAATGATTACATAACATTTTTAAAATAAATTAAATTTTATATTTTTCTCGAATAAAAACAAATTGAATGGAATAGAAAATTTTATTTTTTTTAATAAATAAGAAATCTTTTTTATTTGGTAGTCTATTTTATTTTTATTTTTTATTATTATTAAATTTTTAAAAATTAAAATTTTGTATTTAATGATCTATTCAATAGCTTTTGTTGCAGAACATAATGTGATATACTAAGGTGTACATATTTAATTAGAAAAAGACTCCAAATTGTTCAACTAATAAATTGTCTCTGAAACATACTTCTAAAGATAATAATTATTATTATTGTTGCTCTACCGTAAAACCCTGTTTATAAGCGCAACCCAGACCATCCTTTTTTCAGAAGAACAGTCATCAGAATAATTTTAATTTTGTGATATTTTTATAGACCACACTAAACTCTGCCAGGAATGTCATAATAATAAATTAAATTAATAAGTTTAGAGTACGATTTTTCCTTTCAAAAAGGCGATTTTTAGTCGCTTATAAGCAAGGTTTTACGGTAAATAAAATTATTGTTTTACAGCCAAAATGGAAACAAATTTTGACTGACAATTTTTTTAATAGTACGAAACTCATACTAAAAAATAAAAAATATTTTTTTTCGAATTCTCTAAGCCATACTTCCACTAGTTCTTTCCACTAAACCCTTTCTTGTTTATCATTTCTACTCATTTTTTTATTTTCTATTTATGAATAATTTAAATACAAAATATAAAAACTAATTAAATAATCATAATTTAATTAAAAACCTAAAACAAACAACTAAAATGACATAATTAATTTAAATGGAAAGTTTAATCCTGAATGTAAATTAATAATAGAAAAAAAAAATGATAATTTTTTTGATATCTAAGAATTCAATTGAAAGATTAACAAAAACAAAATTGACATGAATGACAGTTAGTTTTTAAATAATTTAAAAATAAAAAAAAGAAGTAGTGTATTCAATTCCATATTTCTGCGTACTGTTTGAGACGAATCAATTTAATAGGAAAATAATTGCAATTGATCAGAACAAACAAGAAAAAAAGAAGTTATCATATGACAAATTGTTTATAAATAACAAAAACAACAACAAAAGACTAACTGAATTTAAAATTAGAATTAAAAAAACAAAAAAAAAATTTGAATAAAATTTAATTATTTAAATAAAATTAAAAAAGAAAAAGAGAGAGATAAACATAATCTGTCAAAAATTTCATTTAATTTAAAATTGTAAATTATTCCCTTGATAATTTTGTATTTATTGTGTTGTGTCTCGTGGTTCTACTTGTATATTTTTGTCTTGTTTTATCTTTAAACGTTAGCTTGGGTACTCATTGATTCTTAAAATCAGAAAGCATACATCACTTGTATTTTTTAAATTTCAATCATCATGATGTGTATAAATCACGTTCCAATACTAATTAATAAACTTAGTACAAAAAAAAAATTTTATTAAATTTGATATTTAAAAAAAAACAGAAGCCGTACTTATTATTTTTATTATTACAAGGAAATTTACTTAGCTATTTTCATACTATAGTCACATAGACTTTTAATCCTGAATCAAATAAAAAATTTAATTACTTGTAAAAAAAAACAAGAGTTCAATGCTTCCCTGAAACATTTTCTAATTAAATATATATAAAAGCGCTATAAAAACAACTAAAATAATATAGAGAAACAAAAAAAAAGGTAGTTATTATCCACTTTGAATTCTATTAAATTTCTCTTACTTTAATTTTTTTAAATCGTAAAGCAAACATTAAACGTTTGTCGACTTTTTTTGAGAATTTTTTTTTCTAAATTTTCCCATTAAGGCTTACGGTTGTTAACTCTTTTTTTTTCTTTTTGATCGATTTTAACTGCTAAAAACAAAATTCGTGATTCCTTAGTTTTATTTTGTTCTTTTTAATTTGAAAAATATCTTTTTAGAAAAATTAATTTTTAGAATATTTGTTTATTTCTGTTGAAATCGTGTGCCAAATTTTACTTAGAACGTTTTTATTTTAAGTTTCTTGACAAATAGCTTTTGAAAGATCTGCAAGCTAATATGGTATATTTTTATTTTATTCTTTTTTGAGTATTTTGGACCATCCATTATTTGAACATTTTTGTTATGGACCTTTTTAATATATATAATGGAAAAATTATACCGTAAAACCTTGCTTATAAGCGACTAAAAATCGCC
>NTPY01000323.1:83470-94484 GCA_002922825.1 Brachionus calyciflorus
AACTTATTATTATGACATTCCTGACAGAGTTTAATGTGATCTATAAAAATATCACAAAATTATTTTTTTTCTGATGACTTTTCTTCTGAAAAAAGGCGGAACTGGGGGTACGCTTATAACTTAACACCGAAATATGAAAAAATTTTTGCTTCCTTATTTGTCTATCACCAGAAAATTGATAATATTAAGTTGATTTTGGCTTGAAGAAAAAGTCCCGGCTGATGGATTTGAACAGTGCTCAACAAAATTCTATTAAGTATAAAGATTATAAGAATATTTTAATGATAAAAAAATACTTGTTAGATCAAAATAATCCAACATTAAGTCAGTTCTGGAAAACATGTTCGTGACTTTAGTTCATAATCTCAGTTATTATTTTAGTGATCCTTCTCTGTCAAATTATTTTATTGATCCAAAGTTCAACCATTTATTTCAACTGAAGTATTGTCAAGCTTTTGTAAAATTTTGTAATGGTAAATTTATCATGGTTTATGAATGATGAATGAATACCTAAATAAACCAAGTGCTTGATTTTCTTTTTTAATAATTCCAGCAATATTTTTTTGCTCTTAAGTTCATCCGTAAAGATCATATCAAAATGGTTTTCTTTATTTGATTCGATTGTCCATCCATATTTAAGTGAACCTAAAAAATGATCACTTTGGCTTTTCAATCCTTAATGAAAATTTTTAGCATTTAGATTTTCTTTGCTTGCCGAAATGCTCAACTTTAAATAACTTTTGAGCACTAAAACAGATGATAAAAGCTAAGGGGAAAAAAATAAAACAATTTCTATTACTATTAAATAATTTTGATTATTTTTGTTGTTAAAAGATAAGAAAAAAAAAGATCCAGCGCTAGTATTATTATAACAAGCCATGTCAATTAGATGATTGCTAATTTAATATTTCATAAACATTTAAATTTTATGTTAAATAAAATGAAAAATTCGAGAATTTCTTTCTTTAAATTTAGATTCAGACTCTGAAATAAACAAAAAAATTAAATTAATTAAAAAAGATAGAAATGAAATTATGGAAAAATTAAGACATTAAGCTAAAGAAATAAAAAAAACAATATCAAAAATATGATTATTAAAGCATGTGGAAAGAATATTCATGGAAATTAATTTTTTTGATTGAAAAACTTTTTCTCACTGTTTCTTTCAATAGTAATATTATTCTCTTTCCAACAAAAAACCTTGGCTCTGTACAGTAAATTTGAATTCGTCATTTCAATTCATACAAATTCAAATAACTTTTGAACGGTAAGTTATAAAATTATTCTGTAAATTGCTACAAAGTGTAACATTTTTGCTACACTCAAAAATATAGGTCTGCAAAATTTCTGTAAAAATGCAAAATTTGCAGTTTAATATTATTCGCTTGATTTAATGTCGAATTTGTATACTTACTTAGTACGACTTTAAGATTAACTGAATTTTGTGATTAATTCGCTCGAATCGCACAGTTCAAACACCAAACAGATGTATATTTTTTAAATTAAGGAAAACGCACGTAATTTTGATAGTAGTAGTAGTAACTTATGTCTGCAATGTGGTAGATCCACATTAACGCTATTAGGATAATAGCGCATAGCCCAAAACTCTTGAGCCTTAGCAATATTTTCTTTTGACGATTCCAAAAACCACTCGACCAATGATTGCCTTGAAGCTGTTCACTGATTTTGCATATACTGCCTCTCTTGGCAAATCATTCCAATAATTAACAACCCTATTTGTAATAAAATTGTATCTATATGAGTCTCTTTTGACAATTTCTTTTACAAGTCTTCTATCATGCTCTCTTCTTAAGTTTCTGTTGTTTGCCGATGAAAAGTTAATACGCTTTGAATGCCGCTATTGTACACTGTTTTCCCCATTTTAGATTATTCGTAATGTAAATTCCCAAATCTTTTTCTTGGTCTGTTTTTTGAAAAATATGGATTGTATTTTTATCTTCATCGTTCATAGAATAATCATTTATGTTTTGATGTCCTATACTCATTGATTTGCACTTTGAAAAATTCATATCAGCCGACTACATTTTAGACCATTCCATCAAAATATCAAGATCCATTTGCAATTCTTCGGATTTATTAATCGAACTCTTCCATGACCCAAACATTTTCATATCGTCTGCATACGATTAGGAATGAATGAATCCATTCTAAGGTTTTTCCATGTATTCCAAATACCTTTAGCTTTCTCAAAAGTTTTCGAAGGGATACCATATAAATATCGCAAACTAGGCAAAGAGAAATACTTGTTCACCTGCTCATCCTCAAAATTAATTTTTTTAACAACTTTTAAATTGAAAGAGATTTTTAAGCTATGCAAAATTCTAATTTATGCAAAAACTGTGCAATTTAATTACGTAGTTGATTTCAATACTTTTTCATTGTGCATTCTGAAAGAATTTGCACCATTTCTTCAATTAGCATGCTAAACAAGAATTTAGACTCAGACATCCTGCTTTTAAACAAAGCGTTTTATTCTGAATTTTTTTTACTTTTGTTTGAAGTACTAAAAAAACTCAAAAATTAAACAAATACAATCAATTGGAACATTTTTTTTGTCGCCATGTATCGAAAAGCTCTTCTAGCATTTTTTAGATACCGTACCCCTATTTAAATAAAAAATTCTTCTATTTGTTTCTTTTTTTTCCCGAACCGTTTTCAAAAAAATTTAAAAATAATTTTTTTTTTAGTACGGGTACGGTTCGGCGTTAATTCGGTAGAAATTTTGTATTTTTTTCGAAAAAAGACTAAGCTCTGAAACAAAATGACAAATTTTCAAATATCTAGCTCGATCATTTCATATTTTTGATTGTCTCGATTTAATTTTCAGAAAAGCATTTTTGGACACCGGTTATTCTTAAAACTAAAAATAAGACGATTAGTCAACTACGCTTCTAAAAAAAAATAAAATCACGCATTTAAAAAAAATTTATGTTTGATTTTAAAATTTTTTATTTAAAAAAAAATCAAATTTAATAAAAAATAGATTAAAAAAATCTTTATCTAGTTCTTATATTTTGTTGGTAAAAAAACATCTGATAAAAATAATTTCACAAGTTTTTGTATTTCTCAAGAGCCTTTTTAGCTCTTAGAGAAAATTTTTCGCTTTCATCCCTTTTTCCATCTTAAACAAAAATTTAATCAAATTATTTTTTTTAAATCTAAATTTAAAATTCTACCTTTTTTAGAAATATTCATTTTTTCACCTAAATGTGCTATTCTCGACTTTAATTCAGCATCCAATGAATTTTCAGTTTTTTCTTTATCAATTTTTTTCTTTTGAAATTTTAAAAGACCTTCATCAAGTTTTAATTGAGCTAGAGGTGGAGGTGGCGGTGGTTGAATAGGATTATTAGATGGTCGAGATATACTTGTTTTAATTTGATTCTTAGAATTTCTACTATTATCGTTTATACTAAAAAGGCCATTTGTTTTTGAAGACTCCTTTTTGCTTTGATTAAAATTCGAATCCATTTTAACCAAGGCTTTAGCTTCTGTTTTAACAATTTCATTCTCTTGTTTCGTTTGATTATAATCACCTGAGCTTATACTCATAGTTTCATCCAATAAATCAATTGTTATGCTTTGTGTTTCATATTCGATTTCGTTCAACAAAGGATTGCTATTTAGATTTTTCTCATTATTTATGAATGAATTATTTGATACTTTTTTAATTAATCCAAAGCTACTAGTCGACGTTGTTTCATCATCTTTTTCATTAGTATTATTCAATTGCTGTGACTCAGTAATCCAATCTTTAATTTTCATTTTTGAATTTGTGTTAAATGATGAAAAGTCCGGAAAATCGTAATCAATTTGTTGTTCAATTAAGCCGTCTTCATCTGTCTCAATATTTTGTTCGAAAATTTGACCAAGTAATTTTTTTTCTTTACCAAATTTTGGATTTATTCGATTCGACTCGGGGTATGCATTTAAAAGCCTATAATATTCCGGATCATTTAATTCGACTTTACAAAGAAAGAAACAAAAACTAAAAGATTTAAGAAAAAAATAAAATTAGAATTATTTAAATACATATTTGAATGGCTTGTGATGAAATGCAAATATTTGGATTTGCTGGACACTTGGCTTCTAAAATAAATTTACCGGCTAAAAAACAATAATTATTTTTTTATTATTTTGTTAAATTGTTCTTTTGTAAGTCTTACGTGATGAAAAATAGATGTTTCGAAATATGGCTATTGAGGACGGTTCATTGTTTATTTTAATAGGGTCCATTTCAACGCATAATTCACCATTTAAAATTCCACCACCTTTTTTCAAAAAAACATATAAACTTTTATTTGTTTATTTTTTGAGTAAAAGTTTTTTTATGAATTAAAACAGCGCTTACTAAGAATCAGCATCTTGGAAAAACAAGTTTTAACTTTATTTGATTTGTATTTAATATAAGAAAGATTTCATGATAAAATCTGCTTATGTGTACAAACACAAAATTATAAGGATTTCACTTGTCAATAAACAAAGAAACGTGAAAAGAGGCTTTCTTACAATTTACTTATCTTAATATTTTCTAAATTTTAAGATATTTATGATCTTTCTTGGGCTAGTAAATGAACATAAGTGTATCTTTTAAGATTTAGAATGTATTCGTCAGAATTGAGAAATTTCTTGTTCTAATACCTTATGTAGCACATAAAATACATAACTTAGTTGCTAGAACGGTATATTTGAATTGAACGAAATTCCAATTTGTGGTCAAAGGTTTATAAATGACATTTTCAGATAACTCTAACAAGCGAACACCGGACTTCCAATATCATGCATTAACAAAATTAATAATTAATAAAGTTAAATAGTGTAAGCTTTTCCAGAAGAAAAGATAGAAGCATCAAAGATAACAAAAGATATATCACCAAATAAAAGCAAATACTCATCACATCTGATAAAAAACTTATTTTATCTAAATTTCACTTCTTCACTTCAAAATATTTCTGCTTCAGTGCATTTTGCAAAAAAAATCCCAAAATTTTTTATGGGAAAAAAACTTTCATAAGTTATTTCAACATATTTTAGTCTCTCAAGTTTTTTTTTACCACATTTTAGGTAAATTACCATAAATACCGATATTTTATCAAAAATTTTTTAGTGAATTTTAAACTGGTTTTCTTTTTTTATTATTAAATATTCACTCACTTACCATGAGATATTAATTGTAATGAATCAATAAAGATTGAATTTGCTATAATGCTAAATGGCGGAAGACTTTTACCAACTAAACCAAATGTAATTGGCTCATTAAACCATTCAAGCTTTTTAATTGATTGAACTAAAAATAAAAATAATAATAATAAAATTCAAAATTCAACGTAAAATTTAAAATTTGATAAATTGCTTACCTTTTATTTGCACGTCTACAATAAAATCCCATAGTTTTTTCTTATCCATTAAATTTTCAATTTTCTTAATATTTACCAAAATAAAGTTACTTTTTAAACCAATAAAGAAAATGTGTTTTTAATATTTGATTACCAATTCGTCAAATTGATCAAATGTACAATTAAAAATCGAGTCCATTTGATTCAAATTCTAATTTTTTGTTTAAAAAAAAAAAACTTTTTAAATTAATTCTAATTAAAAATTATGAAATAAATTGAACTATTAAATTATTTACATTTTCAATAAGTAAATCCTCATATTCAGATAAATTCAATTCGGACAAAAATCTACTTATTCGACAATCAAAACCAAAAAATTCAATACCATGAAATGACGTCATTTCACCGCCATGATTATTGGCTATTACTAATCTCCAATATCGTGATCTCACTTCAAAACCACCAAAATCCAAAGGCACTCCGGCATTACTTCTCACACTACTTCCAACCATTTCACATAAAAACGTATGAACACAACACCAAGGTCCACTTTTTAAATAAAAAAAATTGAATCAAAATTCGAACAATAATTTTTCAAAATAAAAAAAAAATTTACTCAATACTATTTGAAATTTGTAAATAGCATTCTTTAGGCATTTCTTTATTTTTCCAAGCATAAATTCGAACTCTCGAAATAGAATGTTCAGATTTCATGTCAAATATAACCCAATTGAACGCTTTTGCTGGAAAACTACACATTGAATGTGTATCTCCATCAAGAAGATTACGAGAATTTTCTACATTTTTTTCAGATTTATAGCCTGAATAATATCTCGGTTCATTTCTAGTCCAATTAATATTAGGCTTAAGTAAAGGATGCTTTGGTAATTTAATATCTAAATTTTGTAACATGTTATTTTTTGGTATTAGATTAGGTTGAGATAAAAAGTGTTCTATGGCATCTATGTAAATTTTTTCAATTTCTTTTGGCTTGCTAAATATTATTTCAAGTGGTGTCTGACAAGTTTTAAAAAATGAAATTTAACCCAAACAAAAATAAAAAATTTTAAATTTTATACTTCATTTCTGTGATTTCTTAATTGAGTCGAAGCACCAAATAGAATTAAATTTTTGACGACTTTTAAACGTAAAAGAAACTTTTCTTCTTTTGTCTCATTTATTCTAAGAGCTTCATGAAGCGAAGCACTTCCATTTGTTTCATCTATTTTATTTGGATCAACACCAAAATTAAGTAGTAAAATAACCATTTCTAAATTGGCTTTGATTGATGCATTTATCAAAGCACGACTTGAATTAAGAATTAGTTTTGGATTAAAGTTTAAAAGAACTCTAATACAATCTTTATAATAACAACCACAAAATTATAAACTTTAGTCAAGAATTTATGTTAAAAATTAGTGATTTACTTATTTTATTTTTTCGAACAGCATGGTCTATACAAGTTAATCCATTGTTATCTTTTTGTTCAGTTCTAGCACCAGTCTATTCAAAATCCAAAAAGATAAGTTAAGTTAATGGGATTTTTTGAGAGGAGAATATATTTTTTGACAAACTTGTAAAAGAAGTAGCAACATCATAGAATTGTCATCATGAAAATAATTAACAGCACTGAGTAAACAATTCCAACCATTTAGATTCAATTCATTTTGATTTGATTTTTTATTTATAAGTGTGTCAATTATGTGAAAACGCTGTTTCATACATGCCAACTGCAAAGCAGTATTACTTTTATTTAAGAATTAAAAAAAAAAATTAGAAAAATATTTTTAAATAATTAAAATTAATATTTTTTGACTCAGAATTGAGGATTGTTTGAACAGTTTCAGAAAGTGATAATAGAATAATGTGATTTTTAGCGTGGCGTTTTTAATTACGTGACATCACGACTAACGTCAAATTTTCCACTAGTCACTATAGATAAATTTTAATATAAGAAAGGTAAAAAATTTTAACTGAAAAAAGTAACGTAATTGCTCGATTTTATCGACATGTCGTTACTAATTTGATACTTTTTTTTTCCATACCTGATTTGATGATTACTTACTTAACTAAAAGATAATGGTAAATTAATGAATAAATCTCTTTTTCATTAGTTTTGAAGTGAAAATTAAGTTACCGTAGTGCCTTGAATAGGAACGCATTAGATTAAAACCTTAAATTTTATCAATATACGCTCTAAAATATTTATTTTTTACTACATTTTTTTTAAAAAAGGGAACCTAATCGACAATTATGATTATTTTTACGTTTTGAGAATCTTTTTAAAAAAAGCTTTTTTAGGCGAATTTATTCGTAAAATTTTAATTTCAAGTGTTAGATTTGTTTTTAATTTTTTAAACACATGATGACAAAGTATCTTGTTTTATTTTTTCGAAGAATCGTTGGATGAATTAAATTTGCGCGACTATCTGAGTTAAGAATTTAGGTTTAATGCCCTGTCAGTCACCAAAAACTTAACCCGAATAAAAAAAAATCTAAGCAATTCGAATTAGTAAAATTAGCCAAGTTATATTATTCAACAAAAGACTCTAAATGACTTTTAAAAAATAAACTTGCTACTTACTTTATCAACATAAATTATATGATTATTAAAAGTTAGAAAATTAATTCAAATAATTAAATTCAAAGCAGCTGAATCCAAGTCCTTTAAGCTAAAAAAAAATCAAAAATGAGGCAGGACTTATTATTAGAGTTTGTAGAGGCGAATGGTTATTCATGTCTATTTAACTGTAAAAGTGGGTTTCCTAGGATATTTTTCAGAAACTAGAAATGCTACTCTACATATGGTTAAAATTTTTTTAAATTTGAACCATCCTATCTTAATTTTTTATTTATTTAAAAATTCGGACAAGCTTAATAAAACCTTACCCTTTAATATCTTTAAGACCAACATGAGCACCTTTTTCAATTAAATATTGAACAATATCCATAGAGCCTTTAAGACTAGCAATCATCAATGGTGTCATTTGGAATTTCTCCTCACGACAATTGATATTTAACTCATTCTTTAATTTACTATTATTATTGCCATTATTCTTAACTACATATTTACTACTCCCATTTAAATTCTTATTATTAGCTTTTAACTCGAATATTTCCTTCAATTACATAATAAAATTTAATTTATATAAACAAATAAATATTGAATACAATTATTTTTACTTTTATTCCGATTAAATCATTTCGTTTGACAGACTTAAGTAGCTTTTTTTCCAATGGATTCATTTAATTTCAATTTAATATCTATTAAATAATTTAAGATAAAAAGATTTTTTTTTGCTATGGAATAAATTGAACGATCATGAAAACTTAGAAAAATAAAATAATTTGTCAAGAGCTTTTACTTTCTTTTTATTTTTTTTTTTCGTTTTGAATAATCAGCTCAAAAAAGCAAAAAAAAACAGTGTTCTAAATAAATTTGAGTACTACAACAGAAAAAATTTAAAAAATGAAAAAAAGGTTTCAGGTATAAAAAAAAATATTTTTTTTCTTCTATTTCGCTTTTCATGTCGAAATATTCTTAGAGAAAAACAAAAAAATTGTTTTGGATCACTTGAGTGTGTGTGTGTGAGTGTGTAAAATCTTGGCAAATAATCTTCAAAAAGAAAAATTAAAAAATTTTTTATTTTTAAAAAAATAAAAATTTTATTCAAAAAAAAAAATTAAACTAACATAAAAATTAAAAAAAAAACATAAATTATATTTGACAATTTTGATTAAAAATAAAAATGACCTAAATTTGTTTAAAGCACTTTCGGACGGGATTATTTTTTAAAAAACAATGCTTATAAACCCAATCAATTCAATCTCAATAAATTAAAACTCGTTGACTTTGACAATAGAAAAAAGACAGAACTTGTTGTTGAGCATTTCCAAAATAATGTTTATTCTTATATTAAATCATGCAAATGAATCGGGTTCTTGTATACTCGAGGCATTTGACATAAGCTTTATTTTCTCATTTATTTTCGACTCTTTTATTTGTATTAATTTGGCATATTCTTTAAAAGCCAATGTTATTGACAATGCCATTTTACGTGCTATTTCATTTTTAGCACATAGAAACGAATAACACTCACTAATAACAATATTATCTTTTTCTCTAACTATAATACACGAGAACACTTTACCAAATATATTATCCTGTACAGCATATGATATATTATTAATAGGAAGGAGACCACTTTTTAAATTTTTAAAATTATCTGATATTAAAGACACTGTGTCTGTCACAGTCATAGGTTTTTGTACAATATTTATACCTTTTTCAGATATTAATGCCTCAATATCAGGCAATTCGTTTAATGAACGTTTACGTTTAGCATTACGAATTAAACGATCAACAGGCTCACGTATATTCTTCAAACCCCATAGACCTTTACACTTTGTTTTGCCTATATATTTACATTCGAATACTTGAGGTAGACTATTAACTACAATTGACTTTACTTTTTTTCTATTAGCTTGTATTGTTGATTTTAATAATGATGATGATGATGGCGACAGTGTCATTTGAGTACCAGTACTACGTACTAATTTAATATATTTGGGATCATTGTCAAAAGAAGATGATGCTTCTTTATAATCACTTGAATCATGTGATATTAATTGTTTTAGATTTTTTTCCGAATTAATTTTATTATTTATTTTACGTTCGAGTTCACTTTTTTTTCTATTTTGATCTTCTTGATTAGTAAAACGAGAAGATTTAGAAAATGTTGTAGAACTCGATGATGATTGAGAATTTTTTTGATTTGAGCTTGTAGTCTCATCGGATATTTCATAATCTAAAACATTAAATTTTTGCATTAATGCATCTAATAATGCATTTTTAGAGCCTTTATTCAATACATCTGTACTACTACTACCACCACTTTCATCACCACCACCGCCGCCACTACTTTCAAAACTACTTTGTTTTTTAAATCTTGATTCACCACCACTACTACTCTTGGGATCACTTGAATTTGTTCTTATCGATTCACTACCTAAGCTATTACGACTACTTGCTCTTGAAGAACTTAATCTCGATTTATTACTCGATGTCTCTGGTAGTTCATTTATTGTATAACAATTATTCTCTTTGGCCAATTCGTTTAACTTTTGTATTTGAGCTACTTCAATGTCATTTAAATCTAAATCATCGTCATCGATTATAAACGAACGATCATCTATAAACTTTATTCAAAAAAAAAAAATTAAATAATTACTTTTTTATTTATTTTGAAATTAATTTAATTACTGTTATGTGGTTAAATGTCTCAGCTTCATCAGGAGCCTCGTCTGGATCGAATAAATTCAAAAAATTTTCATTTAAATTTTTATTCTTATTATTATTATTAGGCTTAATTTCGTCATTGTCAATTATTAAACTTAATACTAAATTAGACTTATTGATTTGTTTATTTTGTTGTAGATTTGATGTAGCTTTAGTTTGGTCATTGTCTTGTGTTGGACTCTTGTGAACATTAATGACACTAATATTCGATTTTTTATTCGATTCGTTATTTGATTTAGACGAAGAAGAACTACTAAAATTATTCTTTAACTTTTGAAATAAGTTCGGCATTTTTTTTTCTGTATAATGTTTCTTTATTTTGTATTTACATGAATTTTAAGAATTTTAGTCAAAAAAA
>NTPY01000323.1:104666-152993 GCA_002922825.1 Brachionus calyciflorus
TTCAAAAAAATAATATCAACTTTGCAAAATATTTCTAGCTGATTCGAATCCACTAGAAATTTTTGGCAAAAATTAAGCTAGAAACCTGTTAACTTAATTTGGAAAAGATAACTAAAAAAGGTTTTTATTGTATTGATAGAATTCAAGTCTTATGTTATGGTCAATGACTATATCCTGACTATATTTCTTGCTATCAAATTGTAGCTAATAAAATTTAGAAAATTTTCACCGAGCTAATTTCTGTAATTTTTTTATTTTTCGGAATTGAAATTTAATAGATTAAAATGAAAACTTTAAATTTATATTGACGTAATTGCTCGTCAGTATTTTAACGGCAAAATAAAATTTTTGCTCAAAAAATTTAAATACGCAATTACTTGCATGCTGAATTTTTAAAGAACCAATCCTTTTTTTAACACATTTAAAAATATTATTTGAAAACTTTTAATAAAAAGGATTAGCTCTTTAAAAATTCAGCGTGCAAGTAATTACGTATTTAAATTTTTTGAGCAAAAATTTTACTTTCTCCAATAAGACCAAAAGTTTTATTGAGTAAATATTTCTTCTGGCATAACTTATTTGGTCTTGATTTTCCGTTCAATTTTTTGTTCTTAACTCAAAAATTTTCCTGACTAATTAATACACGTTCAAATGGTCTCATCTTTACTTTTTTTATCGAGATTAAGTTCATAGGGTTAATTTATATTTAAAATTGCTCAGTCAAAAGCCTTTGCGTTTATAAATTCATCAAAATAACAAAAAAAAAAGTTCATTTATTTAAAAATACCCGCTAAGTAAGCTGCTTGAAGATTTAGTGCCCATCTTTCAGCAAAAATAAAATGGTCTTTTTCTTAATATGGATTGGTTAAACATTCATCAAATTCATCGATGAAATCATCGTTCTCGAAATAAACAGCATCATTTTCCTAAGGGGAAATCGAATCTTTTTTATTTTAAAGAAATTCTTAACAGTTTATAAACTTTTAAATTATATTTTTTGCATAATTAATAAGTTTTGAATGTGTCAGTTTGACTTCGCAGTCTTTTAATGATTGAAAATGTCGTTTTTAGCGAATTTTTCTGAGGATAAAACGATTATATGTATAGATATTTAAAAATAAAATAGCAAATTATAATTTCATGTAATTTGTATAGCTGCTTATTTCTTATCAGATAAAAATAAAAATAATAATTTTCTATTTTTAAAATGCTTTATTTGTTTTTTTTTCTTTTTTTTTAATTTTCTTAAATTTAGTCTAAAAATGGTTCGAAACGAGCACAATTTTGACGTAAATCATCAATATAAATATTCTTGGCAAATATTTGACCATTAATCGACCAATTACCACTTGAAGTAGATTTTTTAAATGATGACACCTTAATAAAATTCGAATAGGGTGCTAGTATGGTACCATCTATTTGTGTAAAGTCATCATTTTCTTCAAAAACAATATCACCATCATTCAAAAAATTATAAATTATTTTCTTTGGATTTATCAAGGAGTCCGAGCTCATGTCAAATCGAATCTTGTGCATATTAAAATAAGTTGTATTTTTATTTTCAAAATTAATAATAACAACCGAAGTTGGCGGTACACGAATTCTCAACTCTTTATTTTCAAATAATTTCGTATTTTTAAAATAGAATAAATTGTACAATAACTCATTGCCTTTGAGCTCAATAGTTTTAACATTATTTAAATCTAATTCTGTTTCATCAATTGTATTTATTGTAAAATATTTGCTCTTTTTTACAATACACTCTGAATTTAAATAATTATCAATTGGATAATCTTGTGATAAATTTTTCTCTTTATCTAAACAATTAATTGACTCAGCGCCCACGTTTATTAATTGTATGGAATCATTTAAATATCTTGAAAGTTCAATAGCTTGCTCTTTGGCTTTATCAAAATCAAAATCACTTAATGATTTGATTGAACCGTGCACACTCGTATCTTCCATTTGAATACGTTTACCACTTAGAACAGTCCATTTTTGTCTCTTTACACATTTGTCTTCGTAATCCTCATCATTACCAATTGTTGAATTTATCAAAGTTATTTTTTCTCTTGAACCAAGTGGACCTAAAATAACACTATTCGTTAGAATAGTCTCGTTAAATGAGAAAAGAACAAAATTTTTAAAATTCGAATTCAAATCATTTCTAAATAAATTTTTGACATGTATTTTCTGAACTCTATCCTTATGATTACCACATGCATCTATGGCCGACCATGTACGATTTATCAAACGCTCTCCATTGTCTAATACTTGAATAGAGTCTTTGTATGTAATTTGAGATGGACCATGACCACATGTATCATAAACACTTGGTACTCCAGAATGTTCTGTACCATACGAATGAAAAAAATCGATAGTTTTATCTTGTGGAAAAGAGGAGAATTCAGGAGCTTTTTTATCTTGAATGAAAATTTTTTGATTTCTTGTTGAATAAAGTGTTCTCTCGCATCCAATCATTTCAACACGCCATTTACGATAAATAAACTCATTGCATTTATTCTCATTTAAACTATCCTCATAGAGAATATCTATTTCAACATTACGACAACCAGGATGAAATTTAGGCATTATAAATCTGTGCTCATTTTGAGTAATATTCTTATTTTCATCACATGATAGTGGAATATTTTCGGGAAATTCTATAAAATAAGGTTTCTTGGGTAGAATGACCATATCTTCGTAAATTACATTTGATTTTTGACCACAACCATCATAGACATAACGAGCAAAACGACATTTAGTAGCACCACATATACTCTCATGTTCTGAGCAATCAGCTTCGGCATGATGTTCAATATTCGATTTACAACGTCTGTAAATTTGTTCGAATGTTATTGGAGTCAAATGCTTTCTCAAACCTTCGACAACTTTATTATCATCACCACCATAATGCTCTTCTATTTCTGGATCATCACAATATATGATGGGATCTAATGGATTTTTAAGCGATATTATCGGTGGATTCATACCATAGGCATCTATTAGATCATCAGTTATAGCCACATTGTCTCCAATAATTGCTTTTACTAAGTCACTATCTTTATCAGACAATTGATTAATTAATAATTGAGTTGTCTTATAAAGTAGATCTTCACTAGTAAAATCAAAATTGGCCGGCATTGTTACTGTAACTGTAACATTGTCTTTACCTTTGAATAAATTCGATAATCTCCTCGTGTCTATAGTGACCGTAGTGGTCAAATTTAATTCTTGATTATTCACATATATTTCACTCGGGTCTATATCGACATCACTATCGTCAAACTGTTCGAATATATTTTCTAATTTATTGTCAAACTCATCAAAAAAAGTCGTATTATTCGGATCAAAATCTTGAAATTTTGGCCTATAAAATTTACTTTGTAAATCCTCTCGCGTAACATTATAATTATATGTAATATCATGAATATGAATATCGCTTTCATTAAACCATTGTATTTGATGTTCTGTTTGTTCTAGAACATGTTGAATACCCAAATTCGAGTTGACATTTACAATAACAACATTTTCTTTCCAATTAGCCAATTCTTCTTTATGTTTCATTTCGAGCATTTCTGCTCTAACTCTATCCATACAAACTTTATCATGATCGTATTGTACACTCACAGTTGAACATTTTCTAAAAACACATTTTTTAATTACAACTTTATAAATGGGACACTTAAATTCATTGTAGCCATAGAAACTAACTTCTTTTTTTTTGCGTCCAAATATACTTGTAAATACGGCACCGGCTGAGGCAAATATTGAACCAATTGTTGCTAATAGATTAGAGATTAAACATGGTGGATTAAAACAAAGTTTATCAGTTACATTTTTAATTTCTTCACGTGCTTTTTTGACATCATTTTTAATAGCATTCCACATCATTTCACATGTTTGAGCTATTTCTTTAATAGCTTGTTCGGCTTTTTTAACTATTTCATTAATTGTGTCAAAATTAGGCGTTATTGATATACGCACAAATTTCTTAGCACTTTTAATTAAACCACCATAATTGCCCTCATAAAGCCAATCGGATGGTCCTGTCAAATGAACATTGACATCAAATAAATTAACACTAACTGGTCCAAGACTTTTACTAAATGTTCCAATACATTTCCAATCAGTTGAACGATCATCAATGTCCCATTTAACACCAACTGAAATAAAACCGAATAAATCAGCTTTTATATCCAATTTACCATAATACAAGTCTCCATTATTTCGAGGACTTGGCATAACAAAAAATGCATTTAATTCACCACTAAGTTTAAAATTATCCATTAGAGGTATTTGAAGTTTGGCTTTGCATGTCAATTGAAATAAAAAATAATAACCATTAGGCACTGAAAAAAATCTATTCCATTCTCTCAGCTCACTGTCTGTACGCAATAACTCACTATCTTGAGATCTTGTAAATTTATCCATTAAATATTTAGTTCCTTGACTCATTTGTGTATCAGGACAAAAGCTACTTGTTTGCATTGAATCAACTCTTCTTTGCATTTCAATAGAATTTACTTTTTGTATTTCTAAATCAATTGATACTTTGAAAATATTAAACAAATTGACTTTTAGATCTGTACGCAAGAAAAAACCATTATTTTTAAATGTACGCATGTTCATATAGAATGCCAATTCGATTCGACCTTTTAATTCGAATAAACTTGGTCCTATAATAGAGGCAAAAAATCTCGAACCGAGTATTTTCGATGGTGTTGCATTCAAATCTACTATTGAATATAAACCACTCGGATAGCAAGTATTCAAGGCATTTGTTGGCGAATCACGTAAAAGACCATTCATACTCAACAAATTATCAAATGATATTAAATTTAAACCATTGTAAAAAAGATCTAGTCTTGATCGTTGTGATCGAAAGCCTAGAAAATTCAAAGAATTGATTTCGGCTGTCAAATAAAGATCATTAAACATGCGAAAATGAAAGCCTTTTTTATTACCAGACGAGTAATAGATTAGATTTTTAGCCGATAGAGGCATACCTATTTGAAATTTCATATTAAATTGTTTTGATGGTTGAACATGATGATATCGCATGGAGTCATAAGCCACGATGGGCATTAAATTGTTAATTACAAGGCCATTTTCAGTAGATAATGAAATACTTGACAAGTGTACAAAACAGTCTTGAGACATACATGGTATTGATAAAATGGTATCAAAGCCAATTGCATAGTTTTTTTTATTAAAAGCCATGCAAAAGTTACGATTTAAAAATGTAAAATTGGGACTAAGAACAGAGGAAAATGGAAGTTTTAAATCGGCAAGGTCTAAAAATGAATCGGATGAATTACGAGGTTTAATAACGTAGTAATTATTCGATGGTTCAAGATAAAGATTAGAACATTTTGATGGTAGTGATGTACCCGATGAATGATATGATAGATCATATTTTGTATTATTAAAAAGAATTTGAGAAGCTGATAAATATGAAATATTTAAATATGGAAATTGAATAATCTTTTCCAATGGACTATTCGGGTCAATACCTTCGAAAAATTCAAGAGTCTGTTGTGACGTGACATCAAATAATAAATACGCAAAAATGAAGCAAAAAGTGAAATTTTTCATTATTTTAAATGTAAAATCAAATAAAAAAAATTGATTAAAAAACTTTTTTTTTAAATAGAATATACTTTTAACTAATGAAAAAATAACAGATTTTTTTAATTTTTAAATATTTAAGGTGAAGATTTAGAAAATAAATTTTGGAGAAATGTCATTTGTTTTTTTTTAGACATTATTTTTTTAAAACTAAAAAAAAAAGAATTAAAAAAACGTAGTAATAATCAAAACATAGTTATTAGGTTCTCCATTAGTAAAAAATTTGGTAAATAATCAAAAATTTTAGGGCGAATTAATTTGTGAATGTCTTGTACATTTGTAACAATTTTATCATTTCCCTATTCAAAAGTTATATCTACATGTATTTGAATGAGTATTTAATGTATATTTGAATGAAATTTAATGTACAAAGCTAAAAGACACATAAATTTAATTTTTTTAATTGTTTGAGTAAGAAAAAAAATTAATAGGCAGCTTTACGACACTTGTTGAAAATAGGTACAAAATCTACTTTGTCAAAATTAAAAAGAATTTTTAAAAATTCGAATACGATTCGAAAATAATAAAACACTTCTGTAGATTGAAACAAGAGGCTTTGGGAGTTTTTTTACAATTTACAATTACAAAATATTCAAACTCTACAACTTGACTAAAACCCTCTGAAAATATCTAAATAAACCAACTTGATAAAAAAGAGAACGAAAGAGCTAGCCTTCTGACGAAAATAAAACTTTATATTCCTTTTTTTAAGTCTTGTCAAATTGTTACTTTCGTAGCAAATTATACCATAATTTTTTTCTCTCAGCTGAAAATTTATCAGAATTTGTTTCAATTAAAATTTGATTAAATTTTTCCAGAAAACTCCGAAATAATTTTAATACAATTTTTAAATATTTTTAAGAAATTATTTAAAAAATGATTATATGAGGACGAAAAGGTTTGAAATCAGATTGATGTTTTGCTTTTTCAAATAGCAAAATATTTTTAATCCATTTTAAAGGAGTTTTCCTTTTAGAATAAGTCGAAAACGACCATTACCTTTCTGCACAAATTTAGATTGAAAAATTTACATGAAACATAAAAAGAGATTAAAAAGTCCTAAATCAAAATTTTTTTTTAATTGTCTCTGATCATAATCATATAAAATTTATTTGACATGCTAAAAATGTGATGAGAAAAAAAACAGCTTCTAACTTTAAAAACTAGTTCGATTTTCCTTTAAAAAATTTAACAGATGTTTCGAAATCAAAAAGATTTGAATTTTATCAATTCATCCAAGTAGAGTTTTTCTAAAAATAAAAATTAATTTTGCTTAAACTTTAATTTTGTAAAATATATTTTGCAATAAGGCAAAAAAATTAAAAAACTGTTTGGTTTGGTTACCATGACAACAGATGTTGGAAATTTATTTAGAATTAATAAGTTAAATCTTATTATATACTAATAAATCATAAAAAATACTTAATTTTACCAAAATAAATACTAAAACGGAAACAAGATGAGCAAAAGTATTTCTTTAATTATCCCAAACTCTTCCTCCTAATTCTCTATTTTATTAATTATTGAATTATTTTATTAAAAAAAAACAAGATAATTCACCTCGTAATAGTCAATCGAAACAACTAGACCAAGTAATCAAAATAAAAAAAAAAATTTTTTTAGGAAAAATTTAATTTTGATTAATTAAATAAAGAATAATGGATGCTTGAGCGAAAAACAAATAACACAAAATCTATCAAATTTAGGCCGAACGGCAATTGGTACAAAATTTGCCTATTTGAATTTATCTCTACCAGGCCTCAGTCTAAATGACATAAATCTATTGGCAAAATTTAGAGAACTACAAACTCTAGATTTATCTTTTAACGATTTAAATGGTAATTTCTTTAAAAAAATAATTTAAACTTTTTGATATAAACTTTATTTTTTTAAAAAAAGATTTATCAGTTCTTAGTGAACTTCCGTTTCTACTCAATTTAAATGTTTCTAATAACAAAATAGAAAAGCTTTTTGATTTTTTGCCGTCAAACAATCTAAAAGAAGCCGATTTTTCCTTCAATAAAATCAAAGAAATTGGAAATGTATCCAATTTTCATTACTTACAAACACTTAAATTAAATAGTAATTAATTTCAGCAAAATTTTTAAACAAAATTTTAATTTTTTTTTTCAAAAAAAGATAATAGCATTGAGCGTATAGAAGGCTTAGAATATTGTCAAAGATTAAAACACTTAAACCTAGCGCATAATTTAATCAAAAGAATCGAAGGCCTAGACAATTTACCTTTAATAAGTTTAGACCTAGTAATTCATATAAAATTATTTTAATTTTGATTAAACAAATTAATAATTATTGTTTAGAATTCGAATCAAATAAAAAGAATTGAAGGCTTAAACCCGTTGAAATATTTACGCTTTTTGAACTTGGCTGACAACATGATAAAATCATTGAGTGGTATGCCAGATAAACATGAGTTTATAGAACAATTAGACATGGAAGGAAATCGAATTAATTCGCTATCCGAAATCGAATATTTAACAGGATTTAATTTATTGAGAGATTTAAATTTACTCTCGAATCCAATTCGAGAAGTAGAAGATTATTATTCAGCAGTTGTTTTTAAATTACCAAAACTAATTGTTCTAGATAGACAAAAAATTGATTCAAAAGATAAAGTCGGCTCGACAAATCTATTTCATCCGAGTGCTGAGTACATAGCTTCTAGAGATCATATGACAAATCTTATATTTAATATAATACAAGATCATAAAGTCAGAGAAAGGTTTTATATAATTTTTTTTTCATAAAAGAAAATTTATAAAAATTTTTTTTATTTCAAGCACTCTACCTAACATTGATTCGCCATATCCAATATTATTATTAAGCGGTCCTGAAGGCAGTTATTCATCTGAAATGGCTATTAGACTTGCCAAGGATTTTCCCGAATATTTTGACTATGTGTAAGTGTTTAAGTCTTAGTCTTAATTTTATTTCAATTAATTTCTTTTTTGTTGTTGTTTATTTAGAGTTACTTATACCACAAGACAACCGAAAACGAATGGCAACGATAAAGCTAACTATAATTATATAACAATGCAAGATTTTGAAAATGATGTTACTCAAGTATGATGCATTTAAATATTAAATAAGCATTCAAAAAAATTATGAGCCAACTTTTTTTAAATAATTTTATTTTTCTAAAAGGGTAAATTTATATGTTGTAATGAATATTTTGGAGATTGGTATGGTACTCAATGGGATTCTATAGAATCAGTTGCTAAACAAGGCTTGGCATGTGTCATAAACATGGAACTAGAGTCTTTGTTATCGTTTAAACAAACTTATTTTGAACCAAGATGTGTTCTTATTTTAACATTAGATAAAAAAATACAAAAGAAAAGATTACTTGATTCGAATAAGAGTGAATCTGAATGTGAAGTGGCTATGAATAGAACTGAAATGTATGCTGAATATAATCGACAACATCCTGGTTTTTTCGATGCTGTCATCGAATCAGATGATGCTGAAAAGGGTTATGAAAATTTAAAAAAATTAGTACTTAATTATTTAGGTGTTGCGAACAATCAAGAACAAAAGGATTCGTATGATGACAATAGTCTATCGAATCATCGTCAATTATCAATGATTCAATCAAGTAGACACAAAGAGCAATTGAACGAGAGAAGTGGTAAAATTAAACAAAAAAAAATTATTTTAAAAAAATATATTTCGAAAAAAATTTTTTTTAAGATTCATTTTTGCCATCGAATACAGCGACTGGTAATCGTAGTCAAATGTCTCATTTAAGCATTACAAGTTTATCTCAAATTTACAATCAAAATTTACGCCTTAAATTCGGTTCAGCACCAGCGCAGCTATTGACTAAAGGCGAACAAGCCGAAAAATCTTTGGAAAAACGCGCATCTCAAATAAAAAAACAATTTGATTTGAATAATGTTGTAAGTGCTAAATCTCAATTAAGTCAACATCAACATTTGATGAGTAAACAAGCTATGCAAGGCACAGTTTCATCAGCCTCATGGAACAAATCTAAATTAAATTCGAGAAATGAAAATTTTGAGAATAAAACTAAAGACAAAAATGACAGTTCAAGTTCAGATGATGAATGCGAATTTAATAGAGGTTTTAATGAAAAAATTCGTATCGCTACAGCAACTACAACATCATCTTCATCAAGTTTATCTTAAATGATATTTTTTTTTTAGAGAAATTAAATTATTTTAAATATTTTTATTTTTGAATAAATAGTTATTTTTTTTGTTGCACAATTTTATGCCCTAACTAAGCTAAAAAATAAGCTAACTTCAATTCGGCTTAAATTTCAAAACTTGATTATAAAAATGATCCAAAAATTAGAAATGTTTTCCTGATCTTCAAATTTGAATATCAATAAGTTAAAAAGACGAAGTCTGGTATTTCATATTATTATATGAAAGAGGAATCTCAGCTGAATTAAATTATATATTTTTTTTCTTAGTCTGAATTTCTCTTCCCATGAAAATTCGTATCGAATACAGTCAGTTCTCGATTTTGTTAACTCTCAGGGGAAATTAAAAAACTTTAACAAAATCGAATTTTAACAAATTCGAACAACCATTTATTAAATCAAAAATTTTGAAAAAAAAATTCTTTCAGATATTTACAATATAATACAAATTAAAAACTTAACTGTACTTAATTCGAATAATATTTCTTGTAATAATATCGGGCCTGGGTCTATTTATAGAAAACTTTTTTATAGAATTTTTACCTTGAAAATTTACTAATTATGTATAGAAAGACTTTTTATAGAAATGAAATATAGAAATTAATTTATAGAATTTTTATTGAGAAAAATAAAGTGTCAATTATTAATTAAAAAAAAAGTAAATAAATCAATTAATTTTATAATAAACTTATTAGACAAATATCTACATTTTTAATAATGAAAATATATTCCTCGTTTTGATATACAAGTTTGAGTTTATTTTGTTTAGTTTTTGAAAATGTTATTTCATCTTTTTCATCATCTTTTATTGATAGAACCTTATCGACTATTTCGTTAATTGATTCTTCAAAAAAATCATTTTCATTAAAAAATTCTTCATCGCTTTTATCATTAATTTCAAGTTGCTCTGAATCATTTTCTTTATATGTTGAAGAATCATCAGACTCATCGGTATAATCGACTAAACTTTTAAGTGACTTAATAGATGAATTAGAATTACTAGAAATTAGAAATGAAATTATCAGAATTTAATTCGGATGATTTATCTATTGTCTCTTGTCCTGAGTTATCTAAGCATTCTGATTTATTTTTTTGAGGTTTTGGTCTAAGAACTACACGATTCCTTAGTCGCATGGGTGATTCATAATTGAGATCAAAGCTTATACTTTTTTTCATTTCAAAATACCAAAAAATATTTGAATTATTAAAGCTAATAAATAAAAAATAGAGTCTCAAAAAAAAATCAATGTTATATTTCTATGTAACAATGAATTTCTATGTATTTTTTTTCTAGAATAAATTTCTATGTTAAAATTCTATATAAAATTTCTAGAATATTTTTCTATGGTAATTTTCTATAAAAAGGATTTCTATATTGGATTTCGACAAAAAAATTGTCTTAATTCTATAAAAAAGTTTTCTATAAATAGACATAGAGCCATAATATCTTGTAACAATTAATATTTTGTTTTTATATCGTCATTAGACAACCCTTTGTCGAGGTCATCTAATATATATTTTTTTTGAAATATCAATTGTTTGTCTCACCATTTTGAAAATTTTTTTTTTACTTGAACAAATTCGAATCAATCATAAGTATTACAAAATGATTATAATTATGCTAATTTTTTTTGAACAAAATTGAATTTTAACATAATCGAAATTAACAAAATAGAACAAAATTTACATGTAAAAGTATTAGATTTTTGCAGGGAACAGAAGAAGTCTTAACAAAATAGAGTTTTTAACAAATTCGAGTTAAACAAAATCGAGAACTGACTGTATAATACATTTTTTTAATGCTCATCTTTGAGTGACAATATCTCTTGTAAAAAAATAAAAAATTCAAAAATTTAACAAGGATTAAAATAAAATCTTATAAATTATTTTTGTCTTTTCTTATCTTTTAATTTGTTGAATGGATTTTACAAAAGATCTTGAAAGATCATTTTTTAAATCTTGATTTTATTTTGATAAAAAATAAAAGATCTTATTGAGTTGAGATTTTATAGCATGCTTGACATTTTCCTAATAATAAGAAAAAAAAATTGCCGAAATTTTTTTAAAGACACTCGATAAACAAACACTTAAATAGAAATACAAAGACAAAATTGATATTACAAAATTTATTTTAAAAAAAAATTAAAAGCTCTGTTTCCATTTTTTTGTTAAATGCTTAAACAAAAATTTATCAATTATCTAAAAAATAATTTATTCAGTTTATTTAAAAAAAAAAAAATTTTTAATGTAATTTATTGTTGTCTGTATGGAGATTTATGTCTAATTTCAAAGTTATTTGGTGAATAACTAGGCGGACTAACAGCTCTACTAGCAAGACCTCCACTTGGTGTTACTGATAATGGCTCATCCCATTTTTCTAATTCTTGTTGAATCATTTTTTGGATTTGTGCTCGTTTAGCCTCATCTTGAATATTATTAGCCTATAAAATAAATTTTAAAGAAAATCCTCAAAATTTAAACCAAAAATAATAATAATAATACATCATTTAATTTGTCCAAAATTCTTGCCATTGCTTCACGACGCTTCAATTTAGCTTGTTCAATAAATTCCAATTTGGACAAAACTGAATCAATCTTTTTCAATCAACAGCAAAAACATAAACAAAATTAAATTAAAATTCTTTTAAATATCTAAATAAATACCCTATTGACTATATTTCCTATTGAAGCTTCCATAGTATCAACTCTACATGTCAATATATTAAATTCATTATGAGAAACTAAATTAGCCTTTCTTCTCAATTCATCATCTTCATCATTATCCTCTTCGTCTGATCTTTATTTATCAAAATAATATTTTTAATTATTTTTTGAGCAAAAAGAAATTAAAATATTTTTTTTTGTTTACTCATCAGGACTCATGGTAGCTTCTCTTTTAATATCAGCCATGTCACTATCAATTTTTTTCGTTTGATTCTTGAGATCATCTTTCATTATTTTTTGTTCCTCTGCACTCAAATTTCTATCACCATCTTGATCATATTTGGAAAAGTAAGCCTCGATTTCAGCATCAGCATAGCCTCGCTTTCTCAACTCAACACGCCATTCATCAAAATTTAAAACACTATTACCATCAGCGTCAGCAACTTCCATTGCTTTTTGAATATCAGCTATTTTATCTTTTTTAATGTGCATTTTCGATAGAATTTTATCATAACCTCGCTTAAAATATTGACCCAATTCAAAATCGGATTTTTGCTCAGCTATATCCGATTTAACATCACTATACGTATCATTTATAATAGCCAAGAACATGTTTAATAAAACAAAAAAAACAAAGAATACATAGCTTAAAAAGTAAATGGGTCCCATGTAACGACTCGCTGATTCCAAAGAAACAAAATCAAAATCTCCAAGAATTATACGAAATAGTGTAAAGAGAGTATTAGTAAATGTACTATAGTCCTCGACTGTAGCACCAAAAAGCAAATAACCAAGTTGAGCATAAGCAAAAAAGACTATGTAAAACATAACAGCAAAACCAGCTATGTCCTTAGCACATCGACCCAATGTCGAGCTCAATTGAGTCATAGTCTTATTGAAACTAATATATTTAAAAAATTTAATCCAACATAGAAAAGCAGTAATGGCTATGGCATTATTAAATTGATTTTGCCAATAGGATAACGAATCGAATTCGGGATATTGATTCGTATTCTCAAGCAACGATTTTAAAACACTATTAACTTCAATCATTCTATAAATATTAAAACCAATGCAAACATAGCATATTAATAGAATAACTACATCCAATACATTCCACACTTCTTTGAAATATTTTAATTTGTGAATTCTTATCTAAAATTCAAAAATAAATTTTTTTATTTTTTTTTTTTAAGTTGAAAAATTTTACTTCTAAAATTTCTTCAATCGAATAATAAAGAATGAAAATAACGCATAGAATTTCACATGCTAGTACAAAATAAT
Organism: Brachionus calyciflorus; assembly: GCA_002922825.1. NCBI lineage: Eukaryota > Metazoa > Rotifera > Eurotatoria > Ploima > Brachionidae > Brachionus > Brachionus calyciflorus. The sequence continues at coordinate 118,435 of NTPY01000323.1, forward strand.
CCATTGGTGTTACATAACGAATGAGTTTAACTGTTCGAAATGTAGAACTTGGAAAAGCACCACCGGTCGGTGGAAATTCAGTGGTCAATCTTACTTGACAAAATAAATTTATATTTGCATTATAGATGGTAAAGTCAAGAAAGACAGCTCTTGTTCCTCTATCAATCCAAAAGTTCTCTTCTAATTTTTTCATCATATCTCTAGTCTCATCTAATTTGGTGCCTAATTTTTTAACAAAACCACCACGACCATAAGTGGCAAAAGTACCATCTATAATTGGTGCTTTTACTTGTTCTGATGAATTGTATCGAAATGGATTTTCGCCATCAGTTGAATTAAATTGATCATAAGCACCAAATGGACTTTGATCCTCAGTAAAATATGAATATGAATCATAGCATTCTTTAATAGTACTTCTATCAGCAAATAATGAATGAACTTTACATGAACCTTTTCTAACTCTTAATTGTCTTAGTCTCGGAACACCTAAAAGTTTATTTTCAAAATAGATAAAACCTGATTTCGTTACATTTTCATCATTGTATAATTTTTCCCAATAGAGTCCATCCAAAATTGGTCCGGTGTGTACACTCCAAAAATCATCAATCGAACCAATATCGCCAAATTTAACATCATTCGAATCAGGTTGTTCAAGAAATAAATTCATCAACACATTTGTGTAATAGTAATTGATCGAATTTGTCATACCAAATGTAACTTTTTAAAATTAGAAAAATAGAAAGGTGATAATTTTTATGTTTAGTTGAAAATTTCAAAAATTTTTAAGAATTTTTATAAAAGAAATTTTAAGAAAAAACTTTGATAAATTTTTTTTTTTAAATTACCAATTGATATTATGACCAGGAAAACAATATAAATAATCAATTCCTTTAATGTTGTCTTAATCAAAAGATCTGAATCCTCTTTAGTATCTTGTGTTTGTCTTGTGGCCCATAAAGCTTTAAACGAAAACAAAAAATTTATAATAATAAAATTTTTTTTAAACGATTATTGTTAATTTAAAGTACTATTTAAAATTCGACCAATAATTGATTGTTTCTTTTCTTTTTTACTATCACTTTGTAAACATGTTTGAGAATTCATGACATTAGCATCAAAAGCCATGTTATTATGTTCACTAATAGACGAGACCGGTCTTGATTCCAATTCTTTATTAGAAACCATTATTTCTCGGCTTTCCTATCAAACTTCTTTTTTATTTTTTCTTTAGCTCAACTTCAATAAAAATTTATAAAAAACTAAAATATTAAAAAAATAAAGTATTTGAAAAAAATTTTTTTTTATTTATTTGGAAATAAGAAAGCTTCCATAATTTGGCTAAAATCGATAATTTTTTTTCTCTTTCAAACATCAACCAGAAAAGAAAAAAATTCAAGTCTTACATTATAGAAAACATTTAATCTGGGAATAAACAACCCAGTCAAATTCTTACCAATTTTGTTTCTTGTTTTCAACAAAACTCGTGTATTTTTAATTAAATATTGATTTTAATGACGTATTAAGCAATAACTTTATTCTCTTAAGAAAAAAGCAAAAAAAAATTTTTGCTTTCTGGTCTCAAATTAAATTTTTCAGACTCATATTGATTTTTTTTGTTAAAACAAAAAGAAGTAATCTTTTACCAGAATCATGTTCTTCTTTTAAGTTCAGAGTATTTTTCAAAGCTTGGATAATACTTAAGGTTTAATAGGTCAAGTAAAAAATTAAGAATTTTTTAATTTATTCAAAAATTTATTTAAAAAAAATTAAATTTTACGAAAAAAAAAATTTTATTTAATGTTGAATTCTTTGTTGATATGAATCGGGTATTGGTTGATTTACAAACATGTCTAAATTTTTACCCAAAAACTCTGTATCTCTAGTCCATTTAAGGTCCTTGTGTGTCAAATTAACGAATGAACTACTGACTCTATCGTAAAATTGAAAAACGAGTTCTTCAAATTCTCTTTTTTCCAAAGATGATGGACGAATAGTTCGATAATAATTAATAGCAAAATCAGGTCTACATTGCCAGAGTTTAACTAGAAAGCAAATAGATAAAACAGCTGCTCTTTCTTCACCTTTAACACAATGAACTAAAACACCCTTAAATAAAAAAATATTATTTTAAGAAATTTTTATTTTCTTTTTTTGTTTAAATTACTTCTCTACGTAATTTGGCATTTTCAACTAAATAAACAAAATTAATACAATCATTTAAGCTCAATGAATTATTCGAAAAACGCACAACTTTCATAAATGGATTAGTATGAAAAGGAGTTTGATTTTGATCATCAAATGAAACAACTGTTTCTATTTTATTCAATTTTAAATAATTTAAATGTGTATGATGAAAAGGATGAGCAGAGACAGCTAAGACATTATCAACCAACCATGTAAAATAGGGTGGCATGGCATATTGGGTACTCATTTTTTTTCCTATCAAAATTTACAACAAAAAATCACTAAACTTAGAAATAAAAGTTATATCAGCAAATGTAAAAAATCGCTTCTTAGAAAAAAAAAACAAAATATATAATACGAGCTTAATGTAGCTATTAGTTACAATTATTTTGAAAAAAAAAAATTTTTTTTTTAAAGCATCAATTGTGTGTTACCAATGTTACCATTTAAATTTAAGCAAGTAAAAATTAAATTTTTAAAAACGAAAATTGAAAGATTTTTAGAATAAAGATAAATTAAAAAAAAAATGAACAGTGATCTAATGAGTTCTTTAAATCCATCATTAAATAATACAGAAATTACATGTTTGAAAATTTTGACAAATTCTGATCAAGTAACATGTGAATTCTATAGATTCTCATATCAAAGTCCTTTTATTCTTTTAGCAATTTATATTAGTTTTTTTCCAAATTTAATATTTGTAATTATACCGATAATTATTTTTATAAGAGCTAAAATCAAATTAGTTTATCTTATCAAATATGATTCTTGATTGACACTCGACCGAATGTACACATCGAAGAAAATTCAAATAAAATTTGCGGATTATTTTTTTAATGTGAAAAAAATTATAATTATGATTTAATTAAGTTTTTTTTTGGCCAAAATTTTTTTATGAATGAATGAAATTTAAAATTCTGTACAAGAAATGTTGTACTTTGTGAAACTTGCGAAGTTGGGACTTATAAGAGACTTTTGATTTCAACAATAAATATTTTCCGTTTTTTCTGGAACAAGTCTTAAAAATTGCTCAATTAAGTTCTTCATTTTCAAATGTGTGTACGATTGTGGGTCTAGTTGGATTAGCTATCATCAAAATATACAATTAGACAAAATGATAGTAAAAGTCTTGATTGCAATTTTTTTGATTGTATTTTTTTCATGAATTTCCACGTTAGGCCAAATTTTAAGGCAACATTTTTTTTCCCAAGTTATAATTAGATTAGCCTTATTTAATAAAATAAAACCAATATCTTTATTTTACTCTATTGAATTTGGGCATTAACACGAACGTTTTTTTAAAAAATAAATTGACTTGATTTAATTAGAAATTAAATTAAAAGATACGCGAGATGAAAACCCAAAAGTCGAATTGGCATGTTTTCTTAAAAAGGGAACTTTTTTATTGCCAATTTTTTGACGGACCGGTCCTAGCAAGGCTTTAAATTACTGCGCCAAAAATTTTACGAGCTTTCACGCAAGACTATTGTCTAAGCAGTCGGATGCTTCCTTCGTCCTGCATCCTCATCCAAAAAGTTGAAAAAAAAAAATAAGGTTTTACGGAGCCATAGTTTCCGAATCGAAAAATCCTCGGACTAGTTCCGATCACCTTTTTTCTAATAAAAATTGTCTCAGCTTTCAGGCAAGACCATGAGCTAATCTCTCGGACAATTACTTTGATTTAATAGCATCAGAAAAAAGTGGAAAAAAAATTAAACCATGACCATGAGCTAAACACTAAACATTATTAAATTATTGATTAAAAAAGTTTTACTATAATGTAAATTACGATAATATTTAAATAAGGACAAAAGAAGCAACAGACTGCTTAGATCTATGGTCTTGTGTGAAAGCTCGGAGTTTAATTTTGGGTTACAATAAGTCTTTTTGTTTTTTTGTTAAATTTTTTTTCCACTTTTTTCTGAAGCTCTTTAAACATAATTCAAATTGCGGTTTCAATTTTATCATCCGCTATTATTTTTGAAAACTTGCCATTTTTTCATTTATTCTAATAAGCTGAAGCGAGAAATGTTGGAATCCTTAAAATAATAAATATGCGTAATTCAGCCACTTTTTATGCAAATAAGACCACAAAAAACCAATAGTATTGCTTATATTCAGTTCTATATAGTTTACAGATCCCTAACAAATTAAAACTTAAAAAAGAAACAAAAAAGCTCATTACTTTTATTATTAGTAAAAAAATGAATAAATCAAATAAAATTTTTTTTATTAATTTTTAAACAAATTGAATAAAGATAAAAAAATAAGAATATAATTATTTTTTAAATCTGTACATATTCAAGCTTTTCTGAATACTATAAGACGCTTGTCCATTTTTGTTCTCATTCGAATAATTGTTCAAATCCTCAACATCATCATATTGTTCGTCATCGTTCCAATTAGTCGCCTTCGTCGATTCCGCTTTAGACTTTGTATCTTTATTTGGTTTTTTATCACTTTTTGTAGGATCATTTATTTGAAAGCTTTTAAAATTTTTTATCTGCGTAAATTCTCTGTCTTTTACCAAAGGTTCCTGTTTATAACTATCATTTATTATTGAATTTGGCTTATCGTCATATACTCTTTGATTAGCAATAGATTGTTTATTTGTTATACTATTATTTTCTTTTTCATTATTTTTAGAATTAACACCTTCATTATCAAAAAAATAATTGAAATCAGTCAATTCATTTCGAGTTGGTGGACGCTCTTTAAGGCTATTTAACTGGTTAATTTTTTTATCGAATTCAATTTCATCTCTTGATTTAGCCTTTGCCACAGCGGACTCAGTTCTCTCATCGCCTGATCTGTACACACGTTTGGCATTCGAATGACTTTTAACATTATTATCTTTGGATTGATTAACAGAATTTAAATTAGTTGGTGTTGATGTACTAACACTGGAACTTCTTGTTTGACTTTGATTTCTTCTTGCCATTTTACGCCTTAGCAAAAGAGCATTTGTGTTATCGGTTAGAGCCATTATTAATTTTTTATGAAAAAATAAAATTTTAAGCTTATCGATTTTAGAAACAAAAGCAACTCAAATATTTTTAAGTCAATTATTTCATATTACCAAATAATATATATATAATTTTTATTAAATACATGTGTATTAAAAACCATAAAATAAATTATTGAGAATATTTCTGGTAAATTGTTCCTTTTTTTAAAAGTAAAATCAATAATCTTTGACAAAAAGAGTTAAAAAATCAATAATTCACTGTCATTGCTAAAATATTTTTTGCAAGTTGCTATGGAATTTTACGAATTAATATCATGTAATAGATTTCGACCAAAATTAAAACTGAAAATTTTTTTTGACTAAAATATAACCCTTTATTAGAAAATGCTAAATAATTTAAAGGAACTTTTAATTGAACTAGAATCTTTTAAAAAAGAAGTTATCCAATCGGTTTATGAACATTTCGTAATTACCGTATTACCTTGCAAACAAATGCATGCAATACAAATCAAAAATTTTAAGAATAAATGCCCCAAAAAATGTCCCAAAAAATGCTATTTTTAAAGCGATTGGAAAAACGTAAAAATAATCTAAACGTTGTTTGACACTGTTGATTAGGTTCTCTATTAGAATATGTGGTAAAAATTTAAAAATTCTTTTTTTTTGGGATGCCTTAATTGTTAAAATTTTAGGTTTTAATTCAATGCGTTCCTATACAAGGTATTACGGTACATTTGATCAATTGGTAAATAAATTTTTAATAAACTTCTGCTAATACCTAAACAATTTACTCAATTCGGAAGTAATGGCAAAAAAAAACTTTTATTACTTTTACTATTTAAATTTTTCTATTTGAATATTTGCAAATGTACATTAAAAATTTGAAATTGAATTAAAATTGAAAACATGTTGATTCCATTTAGGAAAGATTTCTTTAGTACTTTAAAGGATACCCGTAACAAAAAGCACTTTAAAACAGAAAAAGTTTAATCAATTTATTAGAGGATTTTTGAGATACAAACTATTTCTAGATAAATTCGAAAGATTCTATAAAACTAAAATTGTTTTCTTTGATACTGATCTAAGTATATCGTTCTGAGTCAGCTGCGATTTCATAAAACATTTTTTCATAGGCATCTATATGTCATCGCTTTTCTCCACAAAAATTCATCAATAAAAGATTTCAAATTGATTCTTAAGCAACCATTCATCTGTTTAAAACCTCTTTGTATTTTTCCATACCAACATCATCTAAGACGTTCGATGATGTTAGTATGGGTCCCAGTGACAGGATCCATAAAATTTTAATTTATGATTTACTTTTAGGTGTTCAAAATTGAGGCAATTTATTTTTTCATAGAGGACCTACTATAAGAATTTAGCAATTTAGTTTTAAAGTGTACAAGGTTGCCGAGATCACAATTTGAACTCGCTTTTTTAGACAAAACCATAACCTATTACTGTATTTATTCTATGTAATGATTCTAGGCAAAAGGAATTCAACGCAAAAGGAATTTTACTTCTATTTTGTTTCCTTGAGGAACCTTAGCGTTTTGAAGTCAAAAAGAAAGGAATTTTTAAAAAATTGAGTATTTTACTGCTGAAAATATTCGACATATATCCAAAAAAAGATTTTTCTAACTAAACTTGAGTCGCTGAACATGAATTTGCAAAAAAAAAATTTGTCCAAAATATTAATTTTGTAGAGCTTAATACAAGGTACCCTATTTAAGGGGGGTTAAAGCTCGGTACTAAGTCAAGAGAAGGTCCGATTTTTTTTTGCAATCAATCATAGGGCATTGGTCTTGTCTAAAAAAGCAATTTCAAATTATGATCTCGGAAACTTTACTTATGTTTTATTTTTTTTTTATAAATATTATAGAAATATTTTTTAAAGTACGATTTCAAAAATTAATCATAAAAATTCGTTTTAGTACAAATAATTAAGACTAAATTAAGTGAACAAATATTTCCTCATTCTTTAATGGGTACTAAAATTTTTAAAATCGGAAACAGGGAAATAGTTCGAAAATTAAAAATAAACTTGAAAATGGAAAAATGCTTTTAAAATAAAAAGATAATGAAAAAAATCTTTTTATTTTTTATTGAAAAAAAAATGTCTAAAAAATTAAATTCAGTTATTAAAGAAACTTTAATGAGCTCAACTAGCCATGGTATACCAAACATTATTCGCTCTGATAAATTATCACTTCGATTAATGTGGATTTTTTTTACATTAATATCAACTGGTCTATGTTCTTACATGATTGTTGAAAGCTTTATCATCTATTTTAGTTTTGAAACAACAAGTAAAATTCAAATAATCACAGAAACAATATCAACTTTTCCAGTTATTACAATATGTAATACCATTTTTTTTACCAATGACTATTCAGCTAAATTTCTAAATAACATTTCAACAACTCAAAATATTTCAACAATTTCAAATTATTTCCAATATAATAAATTCTTAATTTTGCGAAATTTTGTTTTTACAAATGAAGAATTAAAATCTAATCTTACTAAATATGGTGATTCCTTTGATAAACTAATTACCAATTGCCGGTTTTTATCAATTAATTGTAAAAATGAAAAGTATTGGAATTTCTATTTTCATCAGATATATGGTAATTGTTATCAATTAAATGCCAAAAGTGGAAATTTATTGAGAGTAAGTCAAACGGGTTGGAAAAGTGCTTTAAATATTATTTTGAATATAAGTTTAGCTCATGGACTTGAGAGTTTGTTCGCAAGTATGGGAGCTATTGTTATGATACATAATCAAACAACTAGCCCTTTATCAGCTGATGAATTTAGTATATCTCCGGGCATAGAGACTAACATAGCAATATCAAGACAATTTAAATCACTTAAACCAAAGCCATATTCAAATTGTGATGGTGATACAAGTAATCCAAAAAATTTCAATACTAAATTATTCAATTTAATTCATTCAAAAAATATTGGCTATAATCAAAAATTGTGTATTGATTTATGTTTTCAAAATTTAATTATTCAAGAATGTAAATGTTACTATGGTAATTATCCATTTTTTGGTGATGAATCAATTAGTTTATGTCACAGTGATTTACAGACAAAATGTGCTGAGTCTAATATTGAAAATTATGTTACCGAATCAAACATAATTAATAATGTATGTCTAGCAGAGTGTCCATTAGAATGCAAAAGTATGAAATTCAACAAATTTTACTCATTAAATGATTTCATAAATGAGAAAAATAATGAAGATCTAAATGATTATTTTAATTTTACAGGAACAAATAGACGTCAAATGAAAAAAGATTTAATATCATTAAATGTATATTATGAAACATTAAATTATGAAGTAATAACAGAGAAAGAAAGTGTTGAGTTTGTCGGTTTATTATCCAATATAGGTGGTATTGCTGGTCTCTTTTTGGGTATAAGTTTTCTTAGTTTGGTTGAAATCATTGAAATTAGTTTTCAAATAATAAGCTTTTTAGTAAAAACAAAAAGTATTCAAGTCAAAAATTTTTCATGAGTTTTTTTTAAAGGTTTATGTTAACGACCATCAGTATTTGGCAACTTTTTTTTTAATGAAACATTTTTTTTTCAAAGTTTGAATTAGATTAGCCAAAGAACCCTTATTAAATAAAATTTAAAAAATTAAAACCAAATACATTAATTAGAGGTTAATCTATAGTTAAGAACTAAATTTTGATTTGGTTAATCCTTTGACCAGTTTAGTTCCTTGAAATTGGAAAAATCTCTGTTAAGTTAAATTTGAAATTTTTCCAAATATTTTTGTCTAAAATTTTTATAAAAAGAAGATTGAAATTTTTAGAAAAGCACAACTTAAGTATCCTTAATAGCAATCAAAATTCATTCTTTTTTAAAAATTTTTTCTAAATTTACTATACTGGACATTAACACGACCATTTGTTTTCATAAAATTCGAAGAAATATATTTGTATAAGGCTAATATATTTTTTTTAATTCTTATATAACTTTTTTGGGCTATTTTGATTTAAACTTAAAAAGAAAAAAGCTTTATTAAAAAAAAAAGTTGTCATATCATAAATTGATAAAAAAGAGTGAATTTTTTTAAAATTTTTTAAATTGATTTTATACTTGGAAAATATGTTTTTTTAAATTTATTTTTAATTTTTCCGAATATTAGAAATTTCTTCGCTACTTCACTAGTCGTTTAGATGTTTCAAAAATGATCGTTTATCAAGAATAAAATAATAAAACTTCTCAATTTATACCGTATTACCTTGTTTTAGAATGCCCCTCTTAATACCCAAAATTACATGCGTTTTTAACTAAATATCCATATAAAAACGCTTTGTTTTTAATCGAAAACTCTGGATTGATGCGTCATTCTTATTTGAGCCAAAAAAAATTGATTATTTTATAGTTTTTTCTAAACTTGATTAAAAGAGCAGAATTATTGAAAAAATACAAATATTAAAAAATAATAAAAAAATGTTGTAAAAGCTTGTTGGTACAATTTTTTTTAAAAATGCCAGTTATTTTCTTGATGAATTTTCCTCTGGAATGATAGTAACATTAGTTTGATCTTTTACATATAGTATGACAAAAAACTAAATTCATATCGTACTGAAAATAAGTGGTAAAAACAAATATTTACCATTATTGACTTATACAAATATTTACCATAAAATCAAAAAAAAAAATTTTTTTTTCAGCACCTTTACTTGAAAAAATAGTTTTTTTATTATTTTTTAATATTTGTATTTTTTAATAATCCTGCTCTTTTAATCAAGTTTAGAAAAAACTATTAAATAATCAATTTTTTTTAGCTCAAATAAGAATGACGCATCAATCCAGAGTTTTCGATTAAAAACAATGCTTTTTTAAATGGATATTTGGTTAAAAACGCCCTCTATTACCCGAAATTACACATCGGGTTCGTTGCATCTTTTAACTTTTTTTTATAACATTATGAAGTCTATGTAGGTGCGTGCATCACACATGTAATTTTGGGTATTAAGGGGGGCATTCTTAAACAAGGTAATACGATACTTCAAAATTTCGATTTTAAAGGTTCTCCAAATCGAAAGCCAAACGTAAAATTTGGTTGTCAAAAATTAGATAAAATGGGCTTTCGAGACCCGAAATTGAATTTTTTATTTTATTGTCAGATGGCATAGTGAACTTTTTTACAATTTACAATTACAAAATATTCAAACCATTATAAAAGGTAGGAAAATTTTATTTGCAAAGAAAAAAATATGAAACTTTTTAAGTTACAGCTTAAAGGTTAGTGTGCAAAATATCTACATTTTGTGCAAAATATAAAAATTCGATTAAATATAATTTTCGTTTTACATTATTCGATTTTCAAGAATTTTTTTTATAAATGATTCTTAAACGAACTCAAATTTTAGTCTTTATTTTGCTCTAGGAATATTTAGAAAGTGAAGAAAGTTCTTTTATCCAAAATTCATTTTGAATCATCAGAAAAAATTAAATTAACAAAAATCGAATTTTTATATTTTGCACAAATTGCAGATATTTTGCAGACATTTAAATCTTAAATTTCTTTGTCAACAGATGCTGTTTCAGGTTCAGATAGCTGGTTAACTAAGTTTTATGAACAATTCGCTCGATTAGCTCTATTTAAAAATTTTATGTAATTGGAAAATTAATTTTTTTTTAAATACAGTTCTCCATTGTTCCAGATTAAAATAATTTTGCCTAATCTTGTTATTCTAATACCTTCAGTTAGACTAAATAATATTCTCTAGGATATCGATAAACGCCATTTTCTAATTTAAAAATGTTGTTTTATTTATTCTATTAATTAATTATAAACAAGAAACCTTTTTAACTTTATATTTATAGATTTTCGAATTTAAAAATTAAAAAAAAAAATAGAAAACTTAAAAAAATTTTTAATAAACAATTGAAATAAATCAACACGATGTTTTTTTTTTGTTATACTCAAAATTTAAATAGTTTAGCGACTTTAGAATAAAATATTTACTAAATAAATTTGAATTTAATTATTCTTAAATGGAAAACAAAATTATAAACAATAGGCTTTTTGCTCCCACCACTAAATACTAATTCAAAAAGAAAAAAGAAAAGAAAAACTAGTTTGAACAACTTTGTGTTAACTACCTCTATATAATATAATTAAAAATAAATTCAAAAATTAACTTTTTTAAATTAAAGGCTAGTTCTTAAAATATATTTTCAATTATTCTTTTCTAATTCTTTATAAAAAATGCTTGCTCTTGATCATAGAAATGCGAGTTTTACTAAAAAAGAAAATAGAATTCCTAAATCAAAACTTTCCAATGAGGTTGTAAATTGGGCTCTTGGTTTTAGTGAAAATTCTCAAAATCAAAAAACAAATTTTGATGAACTCACTGATGATTCCTATCTTGATAATATACTGCCTTATTCGAATGAAACAGGCGCCGAAAATGATTTAGAAAAGAGACAAAAAATTCGAGAAATACTTCAAAATGTACGTAATACAAATCGATCAAGAAATAGACGACCACAAAAAGTCCAAATCGAGCATAAATTAGATGAAAATGAGCCGAAAAATCAAATAAAAAAATCAAAAAATTCAACCAAGCAAAAATTTGATCATATTTCCAATGGAATGAGTCGAGCTTTACCCGGTGTTTTACAACAAAATATAACAATTGAAAGAAATTATTTTAAAGATTTAATTTTGTTATCGAAGCAACGATACACAGTACTGAAAAGTCTTGACTTTGAAAAAAAAATGTTCACTCGTAAACAAGATCAAAAAGGCTTTATTAAAACACCGATTAAAAAAACTGATGAGGACCTATTGGTAAACAAACAAATTAAAGAAACAAATAAACTAGAGTAAATTTTATTTTAATAAAAAATTTCAATATTATTAAATTAAATTTTTTTTGATTTTAAGTTCTGTTAGAATAGAAAAAGTAAAACCAAATCAAAATATGAAATTAGTAAGACCAGCGTCTGTTACAAATTGTAAATTTTCAGAGCCATCCATTGAGGACTTTGATCAAGATTCATATCAAAGTCGAAATATAATTAGACCTAAAACAACTTTGCCATATTTTAATAGTTTCGAACTCGATGATGATTATGATTCAAGCAAGAATAATTCAAAAATAAAAACAAATAATTTGAATGAGCCTTTAGAAGATTGTCGTTTTAAACAATTAATATCTTCAATGAGTGATAAATATAACACTGATATAAAAATCAATGAAAAAAGGCTACCATGTAGTTCATTAAGGAAAATAATTAATAGAAATAATTCGTTAAAAGATTTTAAATCGGAGAAATTCGAAGGTTATGGGTGGCATGAAATTCAAGTTAAAACTAAAGTTTTCGAACGGCTGGTCGATGAAAATAATTTTAAAGTTTAATTGTAAAATTCATAAATTTTTTTAAAATAAATTATATTATTATATTTTTGTTAAATCAATTCTTTCCTATAAGTAGAATTCCATTAGTTTTTTTAAGACTAAAAATTGTAATGATTTGGGACTTTTTAGAGATAACCGATTAAAAAAACATGCCGTTAAGATGCCAAGAACACACCAAATTTTAATAGCTCAAAAGAAAGACGGAGTCATAATTCAGGACATTCCTTTGTTTATAACTTTCGTCGACTTTAAAAAGGCTTTTGATTCAATCAACCGTAAAATGATGTTTGCTATTTTAAGACACTATGGTATCCGATCACAAATAGTTGACGCAATAAAGGTTTTATATGACTCTTCTAGAAGCAGAGTATTTTATGAAGGTTTAACATCAAAATGATAACAACTGGAGTTCTTCAAGGAGGCGAATTGGCTCCTTTTCTCTTCTTTATTATCGTTGATTGTGTAACAAAACAAGCAGAAGGAAGGTGACCCATTACCTGACCATTTGACAAGAAAATTAAGAAATTCATCAACTCAAATTTAGTGAAAAATATCAGACTTAGCTTTTGCAGACGAAATTGCACTACTCGAAAATGACCCAAAGAAATCCCAAGAACAGTTGTTAAACAGTTATAGTGAAAACGCTAAGAAAGTGCAACTTTTAATAAATGTAGAGAAAACAGTTCAAGTGGTATTTAATATCGAAAACAGCGACCCACTCGTTCATGATGGCCATCAAATCTCTAAGGTTGACGACTTCAAGTACCTAGAATCTTAAATTAGATTAAGTGAGAAAGATATTGAGATGAGAATTGGGCTAATGTGGACCGTGTTTGAAAAACTAAGGCACATTCTTGCCTCTTCTAAAATAGATCTAAAATTTAGAATGAAAATTTTCAATGCGGCATGCATACCTGACACACTTAACTAATGAGGAATTTTATAAAATAGTGAAGCAAAGACCAATTACCGAAGAATTAAGGAAAAGGAAATTTATTGGACATTCTCTGAGAATGCCCCCAGATGAATCTGCAAATATTTATGCACTGTACCAATCAAAGAGTCGAGGAAGAGGGAAGGAAGAGTTTAGGAATAGTCGGAGAACAAAATGCGTACAAGTTAGTTTTAATTTGTACTGTATTGAACAAATATCTAGATTTTTAACAAATGATAATTGAGTTAAACTAACACCATCTGAAATAAACAAGTATGCCATCGATAAAAGAAGTTGGAGAAGCCTGATTACCGAGCCTGAAAAACCCGACAGATGATGATGATGATGGAAAGATAAAGAATTTAATTACCTATAGATTAAAGGTGAACTTTTTTGGATATTTTCCAATTTCTTTGTCTTAGTCTTTAATTAATTTTTTTAGATTAAGATTTTAATTGCAAAAAACTTATTCTTATTTAAATAAAGTAAGAAAAATAGATTTTTAAGTTCAAAAATTGAGAAATTTATAAGTTTTATGATTTTTAAAAAGACATTTTAATAAATTTCAAAGTAATTTTTTGAAAAATTAAAATAATTTGTTTTTTTTTTTCTAAAAAAATATATTTAATTTAAATTAAAAAGAAAATAAATAAATAAATAAATATATTTAAAGTAAATAAATAAAAATATATTTTCTTTAAAAAAAAGTCTTATCTCAAATAATACCATTTAACAAATTCACTTTTTAAATTCATATTCAATAGACTAATTTCAACAGATCCAATTTTATCTTTAAAATTAATTCTATTATTAAGTACACTCAATTCCAAAGTCCGATGTTTGAGATCATCGTAATTTATTTCATATTCCATTGTTTCTGTAAATATTGGATTAGGCCCATTGAACAAAGCTTGGACTTTTTTCTTAGTTGCTTTCGTATAGTCTGGTCTTAAGTAACATTTTACATAGGGTTTTATCGAAGAGACAGATTGATTAAAAGGTGGTTTCTATTTATTTTTAAAAAAATTTTAAATATTTTTTAAAAGTATTTAATTTTTTTTTACTTACAAGATTTCTACATTGTAAACAATTGACAACAAATTTGTTATCCTTAAATCTCAATTTAAGTTTGACTTCGCCCTTAATATCTGGCTCGTAATTTTCCTCTAACATTTCGTGAGCTTCATTACTATTTGTTGATAAAGTATCGGAATTTCTTGACAAATAAAGTGTCTCTTGATTTTTATCTCTTAAAATTGGATGAAAAAATGTATAAATAATTTCACATTGACTAATCTCGGCATGTAAACTCATAATTTCACGTAAAAATGTTTCGACTAGTAAAAATTTCTTGAGAAAATGTTTAGTCTCTTTAAATTTATGATATGAAGGCGTCTCGGCTAGTTTAAGAGTCGGAAATGTCTTGTGTAAAACGCTATAAAGTTCACAAAATTCATCAAATGTTCTATAAACTTCATTCGACTCAAATTCAGTTTCTCTATTAACCAAACATTTTATAAGCTTTTAAAAAAGGACTTTTAATTAAATTTAAAATAAATCTAAAAGTAAATGTATTACTTCTTTAGTATTATTAAATTTTGTACTTTCATTACCTTCTAGTTTAATACTAACAATTTTTCCATCGGTTTCAGAGCTTAACAAAAAAATTAATTTTTTTTATTTTAAAGAAAAATTTGCGTAAAAAATAATACTTGAAAATATGAGTTATAAAAGAGAAATAATTTGATGAAGTAACTGTTTTGGGTTGGGCAAGAGTATGTATGGCAAAGTTAAATGAAGCAAATTTGCTTAAACTGTCATGTATCATTTTAGTAAGAGCATTAGACGCTTCGTCTTCATCTAAATCAATCATTAAATTTTTATATACATATTGTATGGCATTTCGATTTAAACCAGGTATTCCACTATCAATCATCTTTGAAAATATTAATTTAAAATTTTATTGAAAAAAAAAAAGTTGACTTACGAGTTCAATTAAGGCTAAAAGATGATTGTAGTTCTTTCGTAATATTTGAAAGGACTTACAACACAATTCAATAAATTCTTGGAATCTATAATTAGGTTCTTTGGCTTGATTTATTACATAGAACATATCACTTGTAAATAATATTGGATTTCTATCTCTAAAAATTAATAAAATTAGTTTTGAATTCTTAAAAAAATTTAAATTAATATTTTACCTTTTAAAACCAGCAAAAGTTTGAGCATCACCTAAATATTTACCAAAATCAATATGAAACACATGACCGGTATATTTGACCATAATATTGTCATTGTGTCTATCACCAATACCCAACAAATAAGTAGCTACACTATACGCTGCACATGACCGAGTGAAATTGTCGACTGCTTTTTTAAAATTTCCTATTTTAGGATTATGAGATCTTAGCCAATCGTTAATACAACTCTTTTTAAATGCATTCATAACGGCACCTTTTTGTATTTCTTTTAAAGTCTCAGCATTTGTTACCATCTCGATGAAACCACGTCTATTACCCGTTTGTAAACATTGAAATGTTATCAAATTTAAATCCAAATCCTCTTCTAACCACAATTGATTCATGACATTTATCATTTGTAAGACAAACATGTCTTGTCTTAAATCATCGCCTATTTTATAAATAGTATAAAAACTATTTGCTGTTGTATCATTATTTTTAAATACAAGTTTAATGGGCATTGTAAATGAACTTATAAATGTACATGCTCGAATGTCTATTTCTTTAATGCTATAACTTATATTTAATGGTAAACGACATTCTTTACTCTTAGGCCATTCTCTATTCAAACAATCAAGTTCTCCTAATAAACGATCCTTTAAACAAAAAATTAAAGATTTTTATATTTTTTGGAAATGAAAAAAATTTTTTACATTGTCCTTAGTCTCTTTAATTTTAATTGCAATTTGATCTATTTGTTTGACCATAAAAACCTCTTGATCAATTTCTTGTATCATTTCGTCATTGAAAAAAATTTTTAAAGCATCATACAACATTTGATATCTTATTAGAACAAAGTCTCTATCTCTTGAAAGAAATTCTCTCAACATCCAATAGAGTCTATGAGCAAAACGAAGGCTTTTATTAGACATGCGTAAGAGCATTAGAACAAGCTCCGAGTCATTTAGCTTTTCGTATTTAATTGCTTCTAATAATTGAGGTAAATATAAAAGAATAGTCTCGTCATTATTGAGTTCTATGGATTTGATTGCGTGTTTGCGTAGTTCTTGATCGGGAAATTGTGGCATTAATAATTCAATAGACTCAGCTAGACCAAGTGGTTCACATTGTTTTAAAAAAGCATAAAAATGTATAATTGAACTGTAATCATATGACATTAAACACAAATAGACTTTTGATAAAGCATAAGGTATACCGTTTAGCGATGCAAAATTTTCATTAATTAAATCTTTTTCATATTGAGTTAATTTATTGGCTACAATACTTTTATTACATATATTAATTAGTTTATCTTTGACATCATTTGAGAGCTTATCGAAATCTTTTAGTTTACATGAACACTCATATGTTACATTTGGATATTTGTATAGTTTTTCATGCTTTGGAAACTCAATCTATTCAGAAGAATTTTTTTAATATTTTTTTTGTTATTGATAAGCGATTGCAAGTTGTTTCAAGTTACTTGAACAATAGGAGATTTGTTTGAATAGATATTACTTGCTGTACAACACACTGAGGTAACTTCGGGTATATCGTCAAACATACTTAGAAAATATTCTTCATTTTCTAAAATCCTTTAAAAAAAAATAATTAATTTTTTAATGAATTTTTATTAAATTTATTATATATGAAGAAATATTAAATTTAGTTCAAAATTCAATGTCAACTGTGTCTAATGACCATAAAAGGTGAAATTACACTTATACAAATTTAGGAGTTTCAAGTAGCACTTTTTTAAGGCGATAATAGAATTTTTATAGTTGGATATTTTTATTAACTAAAAAATACTCGAAAATAGGGATAAATGATTTTATTTATTCTCGTTTATACAGTGTTGATAGGATCATTAGAATTTACCAAATTTTAGTATATTTACGGCATTTTACGAATATTTACGAAAACTTACGTAAAAAATAGAAAAATTGAAAAAGTTCAAAAAAAAAACAAATTTTGAATTTTTCGGTTATTTTTAATTTTTTTTCAATTTGAGAATTTCTATGAAAAAAATGGTCTTGGCGACAATGCGATCAGCAGTTCAAAAAAAATGTGACCAGATGTATCAAGGTGATTATGTAATCACTAAAACTCATGCTCATGCTAAAAATTTATTTTGTTAATAACTATTGCAATTCTGCAAGTATGTAAAAACAAGTTAGATTTTATTTGAAGCTCTGCAAAAACTGTGCAATTTAAACACGCAGTTGATTTCAATACTTTTTGTAAGAATTTGCACAATTTTTGCAGAAGTACAAATAAAATTTAGCATGTTTTTTGCATATTTTAGCATTTTGCAGAACTTACAGTATTTCTAATGAATTTTTTACTAAAAGTGTAGTAATGCGTGAAGATTTAAAAATAGATGTTATGAAAAATAAAAACGTTGTAAACTAAAAAAGACCGTTGGACAAACTGTTAGGAGGGGTTATAAAAGCGTTAGACAAAGTGTAAGATTAGAGAATAAAAGCGTTAGGTAAAGTGTTAGCCTAAGTGTTAGGTGAGATAATAAGGCGTTAGGTATAGCGTTAGCCCATGTGTTAAGAGGGTGAATAGGAGCATTAGGTAAAGCGTTAGATCAAGCGTTATCCCAAGTGTTAAACCAAGTTTCGGGATAGAAGCGTAGGTACGGCGTTAGGCTTAGTGTTGGGAATGGTTAAAAAAGCGTAGGTAATAAATAGGGCAATTTTATTTAAAAAATGAAATTTTTCATTTGAATTTTTTAAATAAAAAAAGATTTTTCGGCAAATTAAAGACAAATATCTAAAAAAACATAGATCATTTTTTCGTTTAGACAGGCTCAAAAAAATTTTTTTTTCAAAAAATTCAAAAAGTAAATTTCATTTTTCTATTTTTAGCTTTTCACCTAATCAATATTTCACGTGTATTTTTAACATGCATTTCGATGCAACACTTTACCTGACGCTTTTTTATTACCTCTCCTAGCACTTGTTATAACAATTTAACCTACTTCTCCTATTCACTCTCCTAACATTTGTTCTAACGCTTTACCTTACGCTCCTATTCACCTTCTCAACTCTTTGGCTAACGCTATACCTAACGCCTTATTATCTCACCTAACACTTAGGCTAACACTTTACCTAACGCTTTTTTTATTCCTCCTTACACTTGGGCTAACGCTTAATCTAACGCTATTTTACTCCTCCTAACACTTGTTATAACGCTTTACCTAACGCTTTTATTCCTCTTTCTAACACTTGTTCTAACGCTATACCTAACGCCTTTATTCTCTTAACTAACACTTGATCTAACGCTTTACCTAATGCTCCTATTCACCCTCTTAACACATGGGCTAACGCCTTACCTAACGGCTTTATTCTCTCACCTAACACTTAGGCTAACACTTTTTTTATTCCTCCTTACACTTGGGCTAACGCAATTATATTTATATTTTAATTTTTTAACGCTTTTTTTCTTTTTTACAAAATAGTCCTACACTTTTTTTTTTTATTCAACACAATCTAACGTTATTTAGAAATTAGTAAAAAATTCATTAGAAATACTGTATAAGGATTTAATAAATCTTACCGAGGGAAATAAAAAAAACAATTTGAAAGCACCAAAAAACGCCGTTTTTTTACTATGAACAAAGATTTAAAAAACTAATTAAAGATAAATTGCCACCAGGTAACGAGTCTTATGATCTCTTGCTTTTTGTTATTATCCGAGAAATTTTGAAATAAACGAAAACTGTTTTGTTTTAGTCCTACTTTGAGAATAATTAAAATTAATTTCAAATGAGCCAGTATAACCGTAGAAAAAATCGCCGATTTGGAAAATTTTGCCTAAACACCCTAAGCATTTGTGATAAGCTTTTAATTAAATATATAAATATTTACATTTCATGATCAAATATTGATATTGATGTCCAAGCCAAACATTTATCACTTGGTTCTTCATGAATCGAATAAGACGAGCCTGTTATTGGCATTTTAGATGATATAACAATAGCTTTATCTAATGAGTTATCACATGATAAAAAATTGTTATAAACATTTGAGCTTGTTTGATTGGTATTAGTATTCGTGTGAAATAATTGTATAAATAAACATGCTTCTCTTGGCAAAACACACAAATCCACTCGATCAAATTGAATTCTACAAATCACAAATTATTAAAAATTAAACAATAAATAAATTAAAAAATTACTTGAATAATTTTATAAAACGATCATTTCTTCTTGTATTATACTTGTCCAATTTATCCAATTTTAAATTCACTTTATCAAGTATTTTAGTCCCATAAACAACAGAGAATTTTAAATACAACTCAAATCCAGAACTATTTTAAATAATTTTAAAAATTTTAAAAAAATTTTTTAGTTTGTACAAAATTTTACCCTAATGTTGAATTGAGTCGATTAATCAATCGTTCCAAACGACTAATACCTCTAAAATAAAATGCAAACTTATCATCTGCTTGTATAATCTCAATAATCTCTTTACTCTTCGAAATTACATTATTTTTTAAATTTAATTGTTCATAGACAAAATCACTTTGTAAATCTGAATAAAAACTTGAGCATGCACATTTGACAAATAATGCTATTTGTTCCAAAGACTTTCTAGTCAATTCTTGTACTATTTTAGTTAAATGATCAATTTTCGAATTAGTCGTATTATTCGTTGAGTCTATAGAATAACTATAATTTAAATTATTCACAATTAATGGCTCTTTTTCATTGAGATATTTCGAATTTGAAAGTTGTACTAATTTTTTTTCATAGAAATCTAATTTGACTAGAAGCTCTTCGATTAGATCATGTCCAATATCGAATAGAGCCATTTTAAGTGAGTTGACTTTTTCTATAAAATTTCGAATCCAATTTAAAATACGCTCCAAGCTCTCGTCATTTCTAATACTCTCTTCAATTAAATTATAATTGTATATAATTAATTTTAAAATTGATTCCAATTTGGACTTGGTTATTTGATGTTGATTTAAATTTTGAATATTCAATTTGAATAAACGCTTGGTATTTTTTTCAGTTAGAATTGTATTGGCATTTTTGGCTTCGGTTAATATTAAAACAGGTTCTTGATTTTCGTTGATACAATCATAAAAGTATTTGAGCTCGGATAATCTTGAATTGTATGGTAAATACTCTTCCAAACCATGAACTTTAAATAGATATTTGTTTATGTTCAAGTCTTCTATTTTAAATAGATTTAAAACATTGTAAGCTAATGTCTCAACATTTGAATTGAGTGAGACAAATATATTTAATGGTTGATATCTCTTTGTGTTCGATTGTTTAGAATCTCCAAAATATCTAACAGTTATATTGATGTTTGTGTTGTTTGATGAGCTTAGTAAAAAGTCTAATGTTGGTGAATAGACAATTAATTTTTTTGTTTGATTATCACAGTCGGTTTGAGCTTTTAGTAAAGATATTTGCTGTGAGAATTTTTCTATTTCATTAGAACAATTTGAATTGGTTATTGATGGATTTGGTGTTGGATTTATATTTGTGTTTTCTTTTATTTTTTTTGGTATTATTTGTTTAGGTTCTAAGCTTGTACTTGAACGTATTCTAATTTCTTGAAATTTTTTGTCCAAATTTTGACTTTCTTTTTGTTGTTCAATCACCGATGCTTTATCTATTGATTCCAATGATTTGGTATTACTTTTCTTTTAATGAAAAAAAAAAATTTTTAATTTAAGACTTTTTTTGTTAATTTATTTTGTAACGAAAACAAAAAGAAATATGCTCTTAAGCATATGCTTAAGCATTTTTTTCTTAAGCTCTAAAACATCGTCTTAAACAGAGTGTCAACTTATTTTAGAAATGTACTGTATGTTATTTTTTAAACAAAAAAAGAGACTTAATACCTTTTGAAGTTCATGGTTGTTTGTCTTGATTCTTAAAGGGTCGAAAGCATCAAGTATATTCCATTCTTCATTAGTATCAAAAATCATTAAATTATCATTTTGACTAATATTTTGAGAATTTCTATTATTTCCTATTTGTTGTTTTGTTTGTTCGGGATTTTTTGAATTTGATACATTTGACAAAAATGGTCTGTCCATATTATTATTTAAAGGTGCCGATAGATTAAAATTGTTTGGATAATTAAAATTATTATAAGATAAATTAAATGCATTTATTTGATGAATTGGCACTGTTTGACTTAAAGGAGATGGAGTCAAAAAATGTTGATTTCCAGGATTTCTCGATAGGATATTTTGCATTTTTTGATGATATTCAAGGTGTATATATTTGTTTTGATTATCTAAAAAACTTGTCGTCGATGCCGATGATGGTAAACTTAAACGATTCGGTTTTAATCTTTCTTTTTCATTATTTGAATTATTCGACATTTTTTGTTTTTGTTTTTTAGACTTTTAGAAATTAATATCAAAATTTCAATTTTTAATTTAACATTAATAAAAAAAAAGAAAAACAACAAAAATTATCACATGATTCTATATTATTTAAAAAGTATTTTACTACTTTTTTTTTAAATAATAAAAAAAAAAGTAAAAAATTTTTTTTTCATTTTTATTTTTGTATGCTTTTGCTAAAAAAAAATTAAATAAATTATTTTCTCTCCAAGTCTGCTTGATTTAAAAAAAAAACCTATTTTCTATGTTTTATAAATTGATAGCTCATCACTGATACAAAACCAATGAGCATACTATATCTAAACAATTTGCCATATTTTGCATAATTATATTTTTGAACAATTTTATTGCTCTCTAAAATGTGACTAATATCAACATCTTTATTCCAATTATTCTTTATACCTTTTTGATTTAATTAAATGAAAAAAAAAAGAAATTTCTTTTTTTTTTGTGTAATGGTACCTTTACAATGACCGAGTCCGACGACACCGACAACATTAACAGGCGAAAAGCCCTCAGGAACAAATTCATTTGGAATTGGTTGACTTGCCATTTTTAAAGAATGTGTCAAATAAAGATCTCTTTCATCAATTAAAACTCGTTTAAATTCTGGAAAAGTAGCGCCGAATTCTTTGGCAAGAGTTTCGATCATATCGCTATTTTTCATTTCTTCTATATCTTCTTTAGTAATATCTGTCTTCATTGTCAAAAGAGACCAGGCTAATCTTAATTTACGATACCATGGTAAAGAGTTAAAGCCTCGATTTAGAGTCAATTTAATCGGCATATCGCCTAGAATTACTTCACAATTTTCTAATTTTCTAGCCTTTAAATTGTAAAAAAAATTAATAAAATTTTTAAAAAAATTAAATTTTTTTTAATTACTTCATTATTAGCTACTCGAAATTCACCACCAGGAGCAATTCCAAGTTCTTTAGTAATTTTAGCATAGAGATTTATCATTAGAAAATTTAATAAACCATGAACAGCCGAGCTCTTAATGTTTAGAAATTAAATAGAGTTTTAGTTATTTTTTTAAATTAAAATACCTCTTTGATAAGCTTCATTAGTTTATTATAATTCATTTCTTTAGACTCTCTAATTATAGTTTCCTCATCTAATTTAAGTATCCCAGTTCTGGCTTGACACAATTCGATAACTATTCGATTTGGCTTTACTTTTTGTATCAAATCAGCCACTTCTTTTTGACTTTCAATACTAAAATGAGCAGTTCCGACTAAATAAACTTTTCCATTTAGAGGTCCTTCAAGGATTAATATATTACTTGATTCAGAGACTTGATCTTGCATTTTTTTTTGTAATTTTTCTCAACTTTAAAGAAAATATTTTTTCAATTAAATTTTTTAAAGTTTTCAAGTTAAAAAAAGGAACACATCAAGGATTTAGGATGAAGAAGATAAATTTATTCAATTTAATTTATTGAAAAATATTTTTTTTTAGACATGTCATAATTCATAATTTTTATTTTCTTTCACTTAATATTTCTATGAATTTTGCTTAAAATTTATTTATGACAAAATAATATTAAATTTTAGCTTGAATCATTATCAAGCTATCAATAAATTTCTATTTTAAAAATATAAGTGATTAAGTTTACCAAATTTTAGACAAATATTAATTTCATCAAATATTTTTTCTTTTTAAATTAAAAAAAGTTAAATGAAAATTTTTTTTCAAATCACATCGTCAGAGACGTAGCCAGGATTTTCGAACATGTGAGGCGAGTTTCTCAAGGTAGTTGAACGAGATGGGGTGAGATTGAGTGAAATTAAAATTTTTTACTGAAAACAAAATTAAATTTAACACAATAAAATTGATTTTTTAGAAATTCATTTAAAATCAACGAATGCATTAAACTATTAATAAAATTTTAGTCTTCTTTTTTTACTTTTTGCAAAAAAGTCTATTATCAATCAGTATTTATATTATCTGCCTCGTCTGGTTCTATATTTAAAAACGATACGTCATTTAGACGTTCTTGAGTCATGGCGTTTCTCAAATAATTCTTTATTCCTTTTAAAACACTAAATGATCTTTGAGCATTAGCATTATAAATTGAAAAAGAAAGATAAATTTTAAACAACTTAAATATTTCACTAAAAATCTAGGCTGGAGCCAGGCAAAAATTCTAAGTGCCATGTGACGCTAAGTGTCTTGGTGACCTGGCTCATACCTCCCCTACCCACCAAACGAAATAAATATGATAAAATTTCAAGTTTGTTGATAACCCAATGGTTCGAGTCGTTGTATTGAGGATTTGGAATATTAAATTAATTAGCGAACCTAGTTGATTCAAGGGTACTTTCATTTGAACTAGTATTTAATCAAATCCTTTATCCATTTGCTTAAAAAATTTATTTAAAGATTTTGTTTAAAAAGTAGAAAATTTAGATTAAGAGGATCGGTTTTTCATTTTCAGGTAGATATTTAGCATTAGAATTAAGCTATCCTTAACCATTGAACAAAATACCGGACTTATTCGAAATTTTAAATAAAAGAATATACCGGATCACCAAATAAAGTGACTTTTTTTCAAAAACTAACTCAAATAAAAGGATAAAATTTTAAATCAAAATAAATTAAAAAATTGATTTGAATTATTTTTGGTTTCAAATAAAAAACTTTGAAAAGTAAAATAGGTAAATAATATTAACCTATTCAGCTCTATTAATATATACCTAAACAGAAAGCTGGGATTTTTAATATTTACTAAATATTAAATCCCAACTTTCTGTTTTTTCAAAAATTCCCATTCTAAATCATCCACTTTGTGGTAGGAGTAATACAATTTTTTTTAAAGAAGAGTTAAAGGAAATTAATTTTGCTTTTATTTTAATTTTGTTGAATTTTTCTTATATTATTGAATATCCTTGAAAATTAATACCTCTGTAAAATCAAATGAGGGAAGTAATTTTTATAGAACACTAAAACAAATTAAACACTAAAAATAAGGTTATACTGCTTTTATTTTTGAAAGGATTGGCGTTTCAAAAAAAATTTAAATTTTGATCAAAAAAGAATAGAAAAAATGCTCAATTTTATTTATTGATTGCTCATAAACGGTAAAGGCTTTCTTAAAGTTTGTCAAAGTTGCAGTTAAAATTAATTTTAAAAATATTTTAATAAACAAAAAAATAATTTTTCAAGTCTATTAATTTATCTTAAGAAATACTATATCTTAAGAATTTGGGTCATTTACAAATGACCCAAATAAGCATCGTGATAATCATAAATGGCTGATTCAGCAATCTTTCCAACTTTGATAAAATTCTTAAAAAAACTTAATTTATCATCATAACATGAAATCTATAAAAATTATTATTTTAAAATTTAATTTGTTTATATTAAATAATTTTAAAAAATTACTTTTATACAATTTGATTCTGAATCATCAAAATTCAAATAAATATTTTCTTTGTCTATAAATTTACCAAAATAATCCAAATTATGCTCTATAAAATTGACACTTTTTTCATTCAAATCATCAAAACTCATGACCAAATGCTCCAAATTGTTTAAACATTTGAATATTTCTCTTTTAATTTCCCAAAGAAATTTTCCATTTGTTTGCAAAATCAAACCTTTTAAGCCTTGTAAATTTTTAAACATTTCATCATTGAATTCTTCTAGACCATTTATTATCAAAAACTCTAAATTTAATTCAAAATTTGGTACTATTTTCGAATTAATTGCCAAATACTTTAACTTTGACAAATTGAGTTTGTTTAAATTTAGAATTTTCTCGTCTTTATCAAAATTATATAAACTTAAAAATTCCAAATTAGTTAAAACATTTAAGCATTCAGCGTCGAATTGACTTGCAATTGAATCATGTAAATTCAAAACAGTCAAATTTTTCAAGCTATTAAAAACGTCTTGTGGCAAATCTGTCAATTCGCTTTCAATTAGAATTAATTTTTTCAAATTATCTAAACCAACAAATGCATTTGATTCAATTTGTTCAATTCTTGCAGAAAAGGATACTAAACTTTCCAGTTTGTTCAAATTATTAAATGCATAATCACAAAGTTTTTCTACTTTTCCTTCAATAATTGCTAAATAATTTAGATTTTCCATACCATTAAAAAAATTCGATTCTATCGAATCAATAACCAAACCATTAATTTGAAAATGATCTAGATTTTTAAGTCCAACGAAGCATTCAGGCTCTAAGTTACATTTGGTAAAAAAATTTAAATCAAGAGATTTTATATTTTCCAATTGTAAAAATACTCGTGACGGAAGACAAGAGGCGTTGAAATTTAAGATACTTTGATCTAAAAACTGTTTGTTTATTAGTATATCATATAAATCAAAGTCTTTGGGGTTGATTGAAAAAACATTAAATGAGTATAAAGAAAAATAGCTTATTTTGTTTTCATCTTTATTGGTCAAATCAATTAGTGGATCGAAATTTGGTGATTCAAATTTTTCTTTTAATAAAAAATAAAGAAATTTTCCGATCAAAGCATCCTTAAAATTTTAAATTTTATTTGAAAAAAAAGGGTAATTGTTTCAACACAAACGATTTTACGAACAACACAAATCAAAAACTTTTGAACACAAAGAAAAATCTTCTCATCAAAAAAGATTAGTAAATTGCAAAAAAACTTTTTAACACAAAATTTTTGTGATGTAAATTTTTCTTTATAAAATTTTCTCGATCAAAGGTTTCCAAAATAGTATAATAGGACCTCAGTTTATTTTCCTGCTTGTTCAATAAAATTCTAAAAAGACAGCGAATCTAAATTTCTTATATATTGGTTCTTAAATACATTTTCTTCTTGATAAAGGCAATTTTCTTCTAAAAATGCTACGCTCGCTCTAAACTTCGACATTCAGCGTATCCTAAAATTTATAATTTGTGTATTCCTGAAAATAGCATCAGTGACGGTTATGGCGTTTACCACTAACGATACATATGCAAACTAGCAACTTTTTGTCTTAAGTTTTAAATAAATTCAAATGTTTTGGGGATCTAACAAAGTCCTAAGTTTTAATCGAATAATTATAAATATACATTTGTATGTTATATTACGGCTTTGGTTATTGAAAGTTTTTGTGTTTAGAACTTTTTTCTATGATTTACAATCTTTGTGCTGAGAAGAGATAACTTTTGTGCTAAACAGTTTGAGTTTGTTTTGAAAAGGTAGACCCAAAAAAAAAATAGAATATAGCAAACAAGTTACATTACTTTTGCGGAAACATCACGGTCATAAATGATTTCATCTAAGACGAATTCATTTCTTACAAAACAAAAGGACTTAATTAATTTTTTCTGACGACAAAAAATTTCAAAAAATTACTCCAAATATGAGAGAATATTTGGGTTAACATAGACATTGGTGAGCACAAGAACACCAAAATTTTCGTCTGGAAGTAAGAAACAAAAAGGCCAATCATAAATATCATATTCGGAAAATTCTTTTTTCGATTTTATTTTGTTTAAATTTAATTCAAAAATTTTTTTTGTCTCATTTAAAAATTTTTTGCGTAATGTTTCGACATTGTTCTTTTCAATTTGAGACGAATTCGGTCTAATCAAGTATTCTTCCGCTAGAATATCAATTTGATTATTTAAGTTTTCAAAATATTCTATCACTACTGTTTTAGAAAAATTCATTTTTTTCAAATTTAAAAATTTTTCTTACATACATAATACAAATAGTTAAATAGGATTTTTTTAGAAAATTTAAAGTAAATTAAGCTGAAGTTTGTTCACAATTATCAAAGGCGAAAACTATTCAATTTTTTAACCAAATTAAATTCAATTTTTAATTTGCTTTATTCAAATTTGAGGCCAAAATTTACTAAAATTCTAGATATTCCCAAAAAGTCTGTAAAATTTCTATATCTTTTCAAAATTTTTCATGCAATTGGAAAATTTCCTGAATGCAATCTGCAAAATTTTCGCATACCTATATTCGATAAATATCTTTTTGAAATGCTAAAATATTTGAAATAAAGTTAAAAGTAATGCTAAAAATAATTTTGAATATTTGTTTTTTAAAACCTTTTAATTTAAAAATCAAAAGCTTAAAGTTGCAATTTTCTGCTTGGTATTGCAGTTAGATGAATAGGGTCAGGAATAAAGTTTAGATTAATACAAAATTGAAATTGAAAACAATTTTGATATGCCTACAGTACAAATTAAAACCAACTTGTACGCTTTCCTTTCCTCATCCTCGACTCTTCCTCTGAAGAAAACATTTAATAAAAACTAATATTTTTTAACGTATTTTTTTGAAACTCTTCTTTTCCTGAGAAAGGAAAGGAAGAGTCGATGAAGAGTTGAAGAAGAGTCGAGGAAGAGGAAAGGAAAGTAATCGTACAAGTTAGTTTTAATTGGTAATTAATAAAGAATCAAAAACGAGGTAAAATAATTAGCTAAAAACAAAAATTAATTAGAAAAAAGCAAACATATAAGCTAAACTTAAGCTTATATCTATGGGCAAAATTAAAATATTCAAAATTACTTTTATCATTCCGAGCTTTCAAAAAGCTTAAGATGACCAACAATTTTAAAAATATTTTTTTAAAAATTTAGATTGACATCATTAATTGAAATAAAGTTAATTAAAATTCAAAAAAAATTTTTCAACTCAAAAATTTGTTATTTTGAAAAATAAATTCAATTTGCATCCTCTTTGTGTAATCCGATGAAAATCGAAATCAAACCAAGGGACTTACCGATTTAATACTTCAAAGCAAAAAAGCATTGTCAAGAGATAAAAAAAAATGTGCGTTCAAATGTAAATCGAAGGCAATCACAAACTAAGAATAAGCACCAGAATGCTGTTGAATTTTATAATTAAATTTTAATTCAAAAATTTTTTTGTTTTATTCATAACAAGACAAATATTCAAAAGAATTTAAATTAATATGAAAGTTGTGATAGCTGCTGGTTATGACAACATTTGTACAAACATGTCAAAAATTCTTTTAAATATTGACAAGTATTTGTGTCGTGTCTCTTGGTTTTTTGTCCATCCATTCTGTTTCATATAAACATTGTAGATTTAAACATTTCCATGGATTTGCTAAACGTTGAATACAAATTGGAAAATCATTTTTACAGCTAAAATAAAAAAAAGTTATTTAGAAATTAAAAGATTAAAAATAAAAATAGTTTTTTTTTTTAATTGAATTAAATGCTTTTATACTGATGCCTTTTCAAAAATTCAAGCTTTTTTTTCTCTCTTTTAAAAGAGAGAAAACAAATTTGTTGAATAAATTTGTTCAAAAAACCAATATTCTTTCAAATAAAAAAACTAGATGAAAATTTTACATCAAATTTTATCATCCTAGATAGAGGGCTTGAAAAAGTTTCAAAAAAAATTTTTTTTATATCAAGATGACTTAAGAAACAATACGAAACAAGCTTTAATCTAATTCTTTTTCTAGTACAAATTTTTTTGAAAAAATTCAAAGCTTATTGGAGAGAAAATAAGATCAACGTATTCACAAAATTTATTATCAAAAATTTAATTTTTGGGTCTCTGTCATCCCTAAAAACAAAAATCTTCTACCCACAATAAAAATACTCTTCCCCATTCGCAATTACAAAATATTCAAACCCTTATAAAATGAAGACAAATTGTGCCTGCAAAGAAAAAAGTATGCAACTATGTACAATTTTGAAAGTAATTTTACTTTTAGGTAGTTCCAATTTTAGTTAATTTTATTTTCTCTAATTTTAGAAAATCGTATTCAATCTACGCTTACTTTTATCACGTCAGGAATTTATCACTATTTAATTTTATTACGCTTTTATAAAAGAACGGATTTCTTCCCTTTCAAAATAATGTTAAGCCAAAATTCGAAATTTATATATTCTATTAAAGGACGGGTTTCAAATGATGACTCACGAACCTTTTTCCTCAACCACAGGGACTACTCATCAATCCTTGACCTGTTTATTATTTCAAGTAATCTAGGGCCTTTTTTAAACTCTTTCAATGTCTTTGAAGACGATTTACTTAGCGATCATTTCCCCATTCAATTAGATCTTGAATTTCAATTATCTGAAATTGACAAAAATACAAAAAAAAATTTTAATTTTAGACGTGCTGATTGGGAAAAATTTAAAAGTATTTTAGGTAAAAGCGAAATTAATCTTGATTCAGATAATATCGACGAAATTAATTCTATAATTACATCAACTATTTTTAATGCCGCTGTAACGTCAATTCCGAAATTTTCTTTCAAAAAATTTAGGAGTTCGCTATCTAAAAATATAGTAAATATGATCAAAAAACGCAAAGAGATAAAAAAATGTAAATTAAAAACCGAAGATTTAAGAAAAGAGTGTAATAAATTAACTAACATGATAAGGTTTGAAATAAAAAAATTTAAAAATGAAAAATGGGAGTCTTTTTTAAAAACTTTAGGACCTCACCCTAATTCTACTCGTCCATTCTGGAAAAAAATAAATACTTTTAAAAATAATTCCTCATCAAATACCATTCCAAAATTAATTCACGAATCGAAAGAATTTAAATCTGACATAGAAAAAGGTGAACTTTTCAAAAGTATTCTGAGTAAAACCTTCTCAATTGATAAGGTAAACTCCTTTGATGAGGATTTTTTTAATAAAGTTGAAAAATTTATTTCGGATAAAGAATACCTTAAAAGTGATTCATACATTGAAAAGGATAAATCTTTTCCGGAAATTACCCTTGAAGAATTAAAAAAAAATATAAAAATACTAAAGGAAGACTCAGGCCCAGGCCAAGATAATATTAATAATAAGATGCTTAAAAATCTTCAAATCAATTTTTAAAAATATTAGTATCATTTTTTAATAAATGTCTAAGCCTTTCTTTGATCCCCGAGAGTTGGAAAGTTTCTAGAGTAACAATGATTCCGAAAAAGAAAGTAAGTTCTGACCCTACTAACTATCGTCCCATAAGCGTGACAAGTTGCTTGGGGAAGGTGTTAGAAAGAATAGTAACCAGTAGACTATATTTATTCCTAGCTAAAAAAGGGTTTTTCTGTAAACAACAGTCTGGTTTTAGGAAGCATCGAAGAACTACAGACAATTTAATATTTCTTACTCAAAAGGTTGCTGAATCTCTAGTTAGGAATAAAAAGGTTTGTTCACTTTTTTTTGATATTTCTCAAGCCTTTGATAAAGTATGGCACAATGGTATTATTTTTAAGCTAAGTGAGTCACAGACTCCTCTATACATTCTAGAATGGGTCAAATTTTTTCTTAAAAATAGAAAGTTTTTTGTAAAGATCAATAACTATGAATCTCCCTACGGAGAAATTGAGACAGGAGTACCGCAAGGTGCTGTCATTAGCCCTCTTCTTTTTTCTATTTTTATAAATGATATCCCGAAAAAAGATGAAAAGAATAAATCCTATTCCACTCTATTTGCCGATGATCTTGTCATTTTTTTTATCTTCAATAAATACGGAAATATAAATGATATTATAAATAATTATCTAAGGAAAATAGAATCATGGCTTCAGAAATGGAGGTTAAAAATGGCCCCAGAAAAATGTAGCTATATAATTTTCTCAGGCAATCCCTCGAAAAATCAAACTCTAAATCTAAATCTCTTTAAGAAAAAAATTCCCTACACTGAAGATCCCACATTTCTAGGCATTAAATTTGATGAAAGTCTTTGCTTCAACAAGCAAATCGAATTTATTAGGTCTAGATGTGGGGATAGAATAGATATAATTAAAATCCTCTCTCATAAGTCTTGGAAATTAAGTAAGAAAACTTTAACATCAATTTATAATGCATTAGTAGGCATTATAATAGACTATAGTTTCTTTGTATTTAACGTTGTGTCAAAAACAAACTTTTATAAGCTTCAAGTTATACAAAATAAATGTTTTAAATCTATCTATCATTTACCATTTGATACCCCGTCTTACTTATTTTTTAATTTTCTAAATGAATTAAAAGTAGACACTGTAGAGGCTAGACAAAAAAAAATTTTTCAAAGATATATAAAAAATTGCCAAACTCACAAAAATGAGTTAATTCTAGAATTAATCAGTGGCTTTGTAGACACTTTTATTAAAAGCTCAAGAGCAGATGACATTGAAAGATCAACTTATTCCACACCACTATGCTTCTTAGCAAGTGAATTACACCAATGGTCGACCAACCCATAGATAACATATCTTCATTCTTTATTTTATTCCTTATTATGTATTTATGTAATTAATTCTTTTCTATTTACCTTTTTTACTTTTTTTGAATATCCTACAATGGCTAAAGGAGTTTTATTACTCAAGCCATTTAAAATAAATTTAATAAACTATTTAAAAAAAAAAGGTTTCACGATTTTTCATTTCTCGCAAAAGCTTAGTGTTGTTTTTTTTTTTAAAGCTTATCATCTCACATTTTGTCTAGTATAATTTTTTTCTTACCAGATTTTTTTTTTTACAAGAGATTTTGTCATTCAAAGATGAGCACTAAAAAAAGTGTAATTTATACGATACGAATTTTCATAGGAAGAGAAGTTTAGACCAAGATAATAAAATATATTATTTTATTCAGCTCAGGTTCCTCTTTCATATAATAACCTGAAATACCAAGCTTCGTCTTTTTAACTTATTGATATTTAAATTTGAAGATTTTTCTTATAAGTTTCTATTTAAATTTTAAGGTTCGTCCCAACGCTTTTTCAAATTCGTTTTTCACATAAAAAGTTGTCCCAGAGTAATTAATTTCAAGCAGGCAAAAGATGTAAAACATAAAAAAATTCATCAAAAAGAATGAAAAAGCCAAAAAAAGTAAAAAAGAAACCATTTTTTCACAGTTTTTTTTTTGAAAATACTCAAATTCATCATCAGTGATTGACGTAGAGTCATCGCCAATAAAACATTCGACTTTTCGACTTCAAAAAAGTCACTAATCTGCTTTAAAAATAACAGATTTAATTTTAAAAAAGCCATAATAATAATTATTATTTAAATAGCTTTAACGATAAAAATGCTGTTTTTAAATCGGATTAGTCACTTATTCTTATCGTATAAATGACACTTTTTTTAGTGCTCATCTTTGAGTGACAAAATCTCTTGTAAAAAAAAAAATCTGGTAAGAAAAAAATTATACTAGACAAAATGTGAGATGATAAGCTTTAAAAAAAAAAACAACACTAAGCTTTTGCGAGAAATGAAAAATCGTGAAAACCGTCCTTTGAAATAAAGTACTTTTAGGATTAGATTTCTTTTGATTTAGGGATTTAGGTGAGGCATAAGGTTACGGTAAGTATTGATGTTTAAACTCGTATATAAAAGCTTTTCAGTTAGAATAATAGCAATATCTTTTATTTTTTATAAAAAATTTAATTTTTACTCGGTTTACGCAGTTAAACAGAGTATTAATCTTGTCTCGAAAAAATAAAAATCCAAAAAATAAAAAGACAATTTTTTTGTCATGTTTATTTTTTTTAACATATATTCAATATCATAGCCCTTAAAATATTGCAAAATGAAATATCCAATAGAAAAAAAGGTTAAAAGTTTAATGACATTGAACTTAAATATATTTCTAATTTTTTTAAAAAATTAGTAATAAATTAGATTGATATTTTTATAAAATTTTAGCAAATTGGCCATTATTCCAAAAAATTCTTCCAAAAAATTATCCAATTTCAATGGCAGATGACATAAATATTAGAAACAACTTTGTAGTCAACTCTTTGCTTAAGGCAGCAGATGAAGCTATACCTAAAAAAGGAAATAATTGTAATCCAGACAAATTACCTCAATACATTTTGGAAATTATAAAAATTAAAAATAGATTGAAACGTAGGAATGAAACTGAACGAAAAAAATTTAATCTATGTAAGAAATTAATAGATGATGAAATAAAAGCTATTAAAAATAAACGTTGGCTAGACCTTGTTAATTCTTTAGGAAATAAAATAATCTCATCCCGGCCATTCTGGAAAAAAATTCAAAAAACAAATAATCCAAAAAAAAACGAAAATCGCCAAATTCCTACCTTAATCTCTAACGAAAAAAATTATGTATCTGACTTAGAAAAAGCAAATCTATTTGGAAAAATTTTAGAAAAAACATTCAGTGACTCAAATGAAAAATTTTTCGACGAAAATTTTAAAAATAATGTAGAAAATTTTTTGGCCAAAAAAGAATTTTCAACCACTGGTTTTGAACCATTTACTTTATCAGAATTAAATACTCAATTCAAAAAATTAAATCGAAACTCATCAGCTGGTCATGATAAAATTCATAACTTGCTTCTTCTAAATTCTTGCACCGAGTTTAAAAATGTTATTCTTAATCTAATTAACCAGACTGTAGAAAAAAATCGCCTGCCAGATGATTGGAAACTAGCTACAATTACCATGATCCCGAAAAAAAATTAAAAAAGTTCTGACCCTAAGGATTATCGTCCTATTAGTCTTACTAGTTGTCTAGCTAAATTAGCAGAAAAACTTATTTACTCGAGAATTTCGGAATTTTTAAAAACAAATAAAATTATTATTACTCAACAATCTGGTTTT
>NTPY01000323.1:156476-187637 GCA_002922825.1 Brachionus calyciflorus
AAAAAAATTACTCCAAATACGATAGAATATTTGGGTCAACATAGACATTGGTGAGAACAAGAACACCAAAATGTTTGAAATTATTTTTTTCGTTTGGAATTAAAAAACAAAATGGCCAATCATAAAAATCATATTTGGAAAATTCTTCTTTCGATTTTATTTTGTTTAAATTTAATTCAAAAATTTTTTTAGTCTCATTTAAAAATTTATTGCGTAATGTTTCGACATCATTCTTTTCATTTTGAGACAAATTCGGTTTAATCAAGTATTCTTCCGCTAGAATATCAATCTGATTATGTAAATATTCAAAGTATTCAATCACTTTTGTTTTAGAAATTTTCATTTTTTTTTAAATTTAAAAATTTTTCTTATTAAAATAAATTCATACATAATACAAACAGTTAAATAGGATTTTTTTAGACAATTTAAAGTAAATTAAGCTATAGTTTGTTCACAATTATCAAAGACGAAAATTTTGACCAAAAAAAGACTTCAATTTTAAATCTGCAATTTTCCAATTTAAGGGTAAAATTTAATAAAATTCTAGGGTGATTAGAAATTAGGAATCAATTCATAAATCAATTCAATAAAAATTGGTTTTATTTTTTTTCAATTTATTAACCCTTTACGTACCGCTTGTCCATTTTTCGAGATATCAAAAAATTGATAAAATTTTTGAATTTCTCGTCAAAATCTATGGTACCAATAAATAAATGAAAAAATTCATATCACACAGCTTATGGTAGCCTTTTGAAAAACAACTGATGCATTTTTTTGAAGCCGTATATCTTTCGATAAGATTAAAATTGTAAAGTGACTTTCCTCGTATTTTATTTCATAGAGTGACATGTATGTATTTTGATTTAAAGTTCATTCATCCAATCAAGTAAAAAAGGATTAACGAAAATTTTTAAAATTTTAACTCAAAAAATTTGATCGATTTTTATCAAAAATTCAAATGCTACATATTTGGATCAAATTTTAACATAAGATATCAACAATCAATACCAAATACTTGTATTTCTTGGATAGATTATTTAATGAGCTTTATTATGATATATAAAATATTTATTAATATGATAACAAAGTTAAAATAACTTTTAGAAATGTATCATATATGATACAACGGTACGTTAAGGGTTAATAGACAATTTTCGCCAATATCTTACTGATGGGTCTCTTTATGTTACATTTAGCTAAATTTTTACTTTGATTTCGGCATTTTATCGGGGCCAAAATTTTTCCTTGTAAAAATTCCACTTAGAGAATAGAGAATTAATAAAATAACGAAAATTAAAAAGTACAAAATTAGGAAAAATTTATATTTTAAAGCAAAAATAAACTCTTATAAGCTGCAACTTATTAAGTTGTATAAGAAATTATGCAAAATCTCTGCATTCTGCAAAAAAATAAAATTTAAAAAAAAATTATTTTTTAAAATCGATATTTTAATTACGCAGATAGCAAAAGGATTTAAGAACCAAACTATCCAAAAAGACACTTTTAAAATTCAAAAGTGCACTAAATTGTTTTATTTCTTAATCAAGAAAATTTAGTCATACAAATAAGGCTGATAAATTTATGCTTAATTAATTTTTTTTATTTTCTTTCAAAATGCAGAGATTTCGCAGAATCTCTTATAAGCTGCAACTTATTAAGTTGCACTTAGTTGCATATTTTTTCATTGCAGTGGTATTTTTTAATTTTTTATTTTAGTTTGATTATTTTTGAACTGTTTTTTTGTACCGAAATTCACAATGCCAAAATTCAAAACAAGCTCAAATTTTTAACAAAATCTATCTTGTCTAAGTAAAGATTTTTAAAAATCATTAAAATTAAAAAAATTGATAATGTAATTGCTCGATTTTTATGACATGTCATAAAAGGAGGGTATTCGGTTTTTATGACAGGGTTTTATAACATTAAAAAGATTGCATACTGAAATGTCACTATTTTTAATAATAACATGTCATAAAAATCGAGTAATTACGTTATTTATTTATTTTCTCAAAATGAACGTTCATTAACTTTCGTGAACATTTACGAACGTTCATTTTGGGAACATGTGAAAGACCAGTTTTATATAACTATTTACTATATTTATGTATCTATATTATATAAAAATTTAGATATGACAATTTTTTTTTTATATTTTATGATTTTTCCCCCTTTTAAAATTCCCCCCTAAAATTTTCCCCTTTTATATTCTCCCCCTTAATGAAATTCCCCTTTTTAGAACAAAAATAGAATAGCCAATAAATAAAAAATAACTCATTTTTTTGAAGAAGTTTACTTATAATTGTATAATATGACTAAGGTATATTTTATTAAGTGACATTTTTTTGACATTTTTTGAGTGACATTTTTTCATCTTACAATTTGATTTCTTCCGAAAAAATGAACGGCAGGAATGAATTTAAAATTAGACAATTAAAATAAAAAAACATGCTTTATTCTAAATTTATGAAACCTACTGTATAATTTATGGTAGCCTTAATTCCACCATATTTACATTAAAAAAATAAAATTTTTAAAATATTTTTTATTAATTAATTTGGAAAGCAAAAAAATTATCAAATTGTAAAGCATTGACAAATTATAAAAAAATGGAATTAAATTGATATTAATTATTTATCTTCTTTTTATCAATGGACTTGATACCACCATGACAATGCTCTATAATTGCAACTTTTGACATTATATAAGCAACCCCTTTTTGGTAATCTATGGTAAACACAAACTCTACAGGACAGCTAGTTTCCACACATTTTATACTTACAGAGTCTAGCCAATAATTTGTGTGCGTCTTAGGCCTAAAAAACCCATTGGATTTAAAAATACTAAAATAAATATACTTAAAAAGGGAAGCTTTTGCATTCGACTTAGTAATATAATCATAATAGTCAAATTTCCAATATTTGGTAAACTTATCTTTATCACCAGATTTGTATTTTGGAAATCTAAGATGAAATTCTAGAGGTACTTTGACGAACCCGGTTATATTTATACTAAATTGTTTGAAAGTAGTCGGTTCATATTTGTCTCTTATATATGTATAAAGACAATTAGTCTCCATTTTGATTTTGCCTTTGTTGAATTTGAATGGTTTATGAAGTAAGCAGTTCAAGTCACGTGTCATTTGTCGTAGATTATTGGTTGGATTTGTAACAGATACTAAATTTTGACAACTATTATGTTTATTATTGTAATTATGTGCATCTCTAAAACGACAATGAGATTCAAAATTTTCATCATTGTCTTCATCTGAATTTGACTCTGTCTTTGAACTTTGAACATTCAATTCGGCAGTTGCATGTGAAGTTGTAGGTTTTGTTTCTGCGGAAACAACATTGTCATTAGCTAATGTAATTTGGAAACTTTCTCTGAACTTAAAATATATAAAAACGGAACTAAAATAAATAAACTTAGATTTAATTTCATTTTGCGTTACTTTACGTCAGTGTTTATTTTACACGTTTATAAAACAAGTCATGTTTTTTTTGTCATATTTAAAATTTTGCTGACATCAGCTGTTGTCATATGACGACCGACGTCAGTTAACGTCAGCTAGCGTCATGAAAACCCCTAACTCAAAGTATTTTTCAGATTTTTTTATTTTATTAGGAGAGTAAATTAATTTTTAAAAGCACAAAAACTCCGGTCACATGGTTTTTAAATAGAATACCGTGACAAATTTGATAATAAACCTTATTATTAAGTTAATCTTTTTCTTGAGCCTAGTTTATTTGTAAAAGTTTAAGTCTTCAAGCTCCATGTTTCTTAATAATTAAAAACAAATATTCGAAAGAATTTCGTGATTTATAAAAAAAATTAATATTTTTAAAGAATTGGTAAAAACTAAAAATAAGTTTGAGTAACTAAATAAACAACTTTTCAAAATAATTTTCAAAATAAAATTTTTCAAAATGACATTAACATTCAAAATATAAATGAGTTGAAAAATCAAATCGAAATTTTTGGAAAAAATGTGTCGATTCTCCAGAAATAACAACAAGAGCAAACACATTGATAAATACTTTTAATGAGAAAAAAAAAAATTTGAGAAAATTATTAAAGAGCATGATATAGAAATTCAGAGAGTTAAAAATGTGTAGAATTCAAATAAAAAAAATTCATTTAAAGTTAAAATTTACTGTTTAAAATAGACGAAACAATGAATTAATAGTGGAAAAAAACATGAAACAAGCAAATGATTTGCGTTTTGAACAAAATAGAAAGTTAGAATTTTTTTTGTTTTTTTAGTTAAAGAAATTTAACTAAAAAATGAGAAAAATTATACTCTGTCACAAATCAGATCTTTAGGAATAAAATCAAATTAGATATAAAAATTAATTTGCACTATAACACCTATAAGATTTGAGGCTAAATATGCAGTAAGTATTAAGATTTTAAACGATTTGAATCTGTTATAAAGACTATATAATATTGCAATGGTGAATCCATCGTATCATATCGGCATATGCATGAAGAATATTCTGTTTCTTATTTTTTTTTGAAAAGTTCGTGAGTTGCCAATTGGGACACAAAATCATGAATTTAACTCTTATATACCGCTTTTAAGAAGGATTTTTTTAAAGAGTGCATTTAAGAGTTTAAAAAAATCTAGTTTTTGCTATAGAGCTAAAAATATCGGTTAAATTGTTTTTAAGATTTTTTTTGGCTCTAAAATGTTTCCTTTTTTGAAAATTTAATTCAAGGGCTTGGGGTTAAAATAAATAATTCGCCAAAAAAAGTATAGGAATAAAATATAGTTTTTAGCTATGTTAATCAAAATTAACGCAGCGAAGCAAGTGGGATCAGCTAGTATATATATCGAAGGCAAATTTAAAAAAAAAAATTTAAAAAAAGTAAAATTTTATCTATTTTGTCTAATTTAAAATCTTATTTATAATTTTTTTGTTGACTCCAAAATACTCCGTTTTTTTGAAAATTTGCCACATAAAAAGATATATATGAAAATTTATAAAGTTATGAATCGTATTAACTTACTTGATTAAAGTCTTCGAGTAAATTAAAGACTTGGTTCTTATTGAATATTTTGATAAAAGGATGTTCTGGATCCAAACTATTAATATAATTTTCGATACCCTTTTTTATCATTTGCGACTTGGAGTTAATTAGGACAGGTGTTTGTTTACTTTTTTTATATATTGTTATGTAACTTCCATTATTAGCAATATTATCTTCTTCGTCAGTAGTAATGCTCAAAATTGACGTTTGAGGTTCTAAATTTGATTTTTGCCGTAAATATTTTCTGAAAGGCATTTCATCCGAAGATGAAGAGTTTGATGACAAGCTTTTTCTTTTTTATTTGATTGTAAAAAAAGAACTGTTGTTCGACTGACCAGGCATCCTTCTCTTAAAACTTGTTTTATTCATTTTTTAAATTTTTATTTTTAAACCCAATCTTAAACCTATTTATAAGATCAAAAAGAAAAAAAGAGGGAATTCTTTTTTTAAATAAAACTGATAGGGATCTACATAAACAATTAATAATAATATATAAAAAATATTTAGCAAATTTTCAAAAAAAGGGATCATTTAGAGCCAAATAAAAACTTTAAAAAGAAAAATTTTACCACTATTTTTAGCTCTTTTGTAATATTTAAAATTTTCAGGTTTGTTAAAGCTGAATAGTAATGATATTATGATTTTAATAACACTAATTTGAGTTAAATTTTCCAATTATAGTGTTGCTACGATACACTGTTTTACGAAAAATTACGTAAAATTACCAAAAATTACGTGAATTCGGGTAATAATACGTAAATTTACCAAATTAAAAAAGTTTATAATTCACAGAAATTACCAGATTTTACGTAATTTTTAATAAAAAGTTAATTTAATTTTTTAAAAAATTAGAAAAGTTTCCTATTTTTTTTAAAGTCACGTCTCTCAAAACAGCTACACCAAAATCTTGGTTTTTAAAAAACATTTTGAAAACGAATATTTCCTTGTTAAAGCCATGATTTTTCTACTCTAGTTAATTTAGTTACATCTATTGAATATGTACGTGGTTCTTTTACAACTGAGTTTTTACGACCATATTAAGCAAATTGTCTAACACTAGTTAATTTGTCTTTTACTTCACCAAACATTCTTACCACCCATTGTAAAAATGCAAGCAATTGCAAAACATTTAATCTACAGCTTAATTTCGACATTACCTTGATATATCAGTAATAAAGCGTCGATTACAAGATCGACAAGAAAAACTCCAAATAACAGCGATAACTAGAATAAAAGCTCTTAAACAAAGTGGTGTGTATTGAAACAGTTGCATTTAAGATTCAGCTAATTGAGAGTCCATTTAAAATTCTACCAATTGAATTTTGCGCGCAAAAACAACTGATTCAAACATTTTTTTATGAAGATAGTGTGATTTTTTAATCGAATTTAATGCAAAATATATCCCTTTTTTTAAAACACCTATTATGAATAAACCAATAGCACCTCCGTATACGCCTACGACTAAAAATTAAAATAATGAATAAATTTTGTAAAATATTTCTAAAATAAAAGACATAAGACATTTTACAAAAAAACGTTCGTTTTTTGAATATTTCTAGAATTTTCGATATTAAAAAATTTTGTTATTACCTGATAACAAGATACGAACATCATGAACAGCAAAAAAGAAACCAAAAATAATTAATGTAATTATAACATCAGTACCAGATCTTAAATAGGACAAAATCAATGGGGTTTTATGGGTAAGATTTTGAACAATATATCTTTTATTTGATCCTCTTGTAGTGGTCGTTACATATTTATGCACGATAGTGACGTTTTGTCTCATCTTTACGATAAAATCATTAATAAAAACGAATCTGAAGATTGCAAAATTTCAAATCTTTCATTCATTACAAACTGCATTGACGTTTTAACAGGAGAAGAAGATGACGTCGAAGTATGGTTTAATAAGTTCGACAGAGTGGCTACTGCAAATGGTTAGTATTGACGTTTAAACTCGTAAATAAAAGCTTTTCACTTAGAATAATAGCAATAACTTTTAATAATAAACAAATATATAAATTTCTTTTTTTTTATAACATGGGACGACTGGAAAAAATCTTCGCCATGTTAAAAGATTTGTATACGAGGTCGATCACTTTCTCTCTGAATAAAATTTGTCAATTAAAGAAACAAACTTCAAATTTGTCTTTCGGAAAATTTTTTAGTTGAATTTCAATTAACCGCGTTTTTTTTAGTAGAAATTGGTTATAAATGTTATGTTTAATTCAAATTTTTTAAAAAGTTCGCGTTTTTGATTTAAATTAAAAAAAACTGGTGGTTCGATTCTATAAGCTTGAAGTTAATATTTTTTTGTTATATATTTGGTCGAAACTGAAGTATCTTCATTTAGAAATAATATTACCATTTAGAAATAATAATAATAATAATAATAATTATACCAGTAATTTTTTCTGATAGAAACAAAAGGAAACAATAATTTTTTCCTCATCAAAACAGTAAAAATATGCGAAATGAAGGACCTGAAATAATATATGAGCGATTATATGCAAACATAAGTAAGCATGCTCTGAATAAAGGACATAAAACAGGTAAAAAGTTTATTTTAAAGAAACAAACAGCTGAAGGAATATCGTGTAAATCTTTTTGCGTGGTTTTAGATATAAAGACAAAGGTGAAGTTGAAATGTCCAAATGATCCAGAAAAAAATTAAATATTTATTAAAATAATCCGTCAAAATGCCAATCTTTATTCTGGTTGACCTTGATCATAAGTAACAGTTTAGAGAGATGTCGAATAGTAAATACTTGAGATGGGTTTAAAAATGAATTGAATTTAAAATAGCCAATCTCAAGCCAAATCTTAACCCTTACTTGTCTACTTTTTAAAGAAAAATACAGTTTGAAACACATTTAGTGAATTTGAATAATTCATGAATTAGAATAAAGAAATATTATTTTAAATAGTAAACTAATATATTGGCTTGAATTTTTCAATTTTAAATCTGAATGTTTGCGTTCCATTAGAACCAATGTAAAAAAATTCGAATAATTCTATTAAAACTTCTTTTTCTTCATTTAAAATTGTATCATATTCGTAAGTAAAGAGTGCAGCATAAATTTAACAAAATTATTTTCTTATTTTATTGAGATATTTTGATTGAAAGAAAAAAAATTAATGTTCTTTAAATTTTAGCCCTCTCTACAATTCATATAGTCTTTAAAGAACCTTCTGAATTTATATTATTATTAGGCAAGTTTTCTAAAAAAGGGAACATTATTAGGGGATGAAAAAATTAATTATTAAATTTGAAATATGTTAAAAAAGCTAAAAATAGCGGTTAAAATTTTTTTTTAAATATTTTTTTCATTCCCTAAAAATGTTCCCTTTTTTAGAAAACTTGCCATTAGAAAAAATAAATAATAGGAAAGAATTTCTAAACTTGACCTAAAAAAATTTTGCAAAATACTTTCAACTTAGGGTTCGAATATGTAAGCAATATGGTTCGGTACGATCGAAATCGGACGATAATTTATCGGTTTGTGACCAAAATTTTAATAGGTTATTTTTTAATAGCAATACTTATAATTATTAAAATCAAGTTTGAACCGAAGATTCAATTATTGTCAGAGTTTTTTTAAAGCAAAATGAAGTGCAGAGGATAACCCGAAATTAGAAGTTAAATTAGACTTTAACAAAAACAGTATCGTTTTATGAAAAAACATCCTTTCTTTAGTATATTTTCGAATTTCAAGTAATTGATTAAATTTAAAAAATAAGGCAAAAAGTAAATAAAAATTTTAAATTTGCTTACGAAAAAAACTTGGTTTTTGCTAAACAATTTATAGCTAAAAGATTTTAAAAGCCACTAATGCTAAATGTGAAAAAGATTGAAAGCTTTACGAACATATTCTTTTTTTTTGAATCTTTTTTGTGTTTTAAGGTAATAATTGGCCCCAAATTTTTAAAGGATTTAAATATGTGAAAAGTTTTAAGTTTTAACAAGATTGTTGTGGGTATCTTTTAGCTGAGGACAGTAATAAAATAAAAAAAAATCATCTTATTGTGCTTAATTTGATATGAAATAATACCCTAGTATATCCTTGAAAGAAGAAAATTGTGAACAAGGGGAGGTAAGGAGGGGATTCCCCTCCTTGTTTTTTATAAAAAATTTAATTTTTTTATATTTAATTTGTTTACGAATTAATTAATTTAATTATAACGAAAAATGTTTTAAAAATAAAAACCGGTATTTTGAAGTTTGTTGAATTAAAATAATTTTAACAAAATAAAAATAATTTTCAATTCAATTTATCGATTTACTGGAAATTGATGACAAACGAGATTGATGTCCAATTAATAAATAAGGAAATTGATGCTCTTTCTTAAATAAGGAAATTGATGCTCTTTCTTAAATAAGGAAGCTGATGTTCTTTTTTAAATACGGAAAATGATGATCTTTCTTAAATAATGAAATTGATGATCTTTCTTAAATAAGGAAGCTGATGTTCTTTTTTAAATACGGAAAATGATGATCTTTCTTAAATAATTAAATTGATGATCTTTCTTAAATAAGAGAATGAGGATTAGAAATTTTATTTAAGTTTAAATAATTCGGTTTTCGAACTAAATTCAAGCATTTATCATTTGCTTGTCCTACAGCTGGCTATGCTTGGACAAAATTTGTTCAAAAAATTGAGTTAAGCAAAAATCTGGAAAATTAATTTAACCAAAATTCTTTTAAAAAAAATTCTTTTGTTTGAATTTCCGAAATTTTAGTGTTTTTTGTATAAGTTTCTCAGAAATTAGACCTTTTTGATTGACCCATTTGATTAAAAGAATGCTACATAAACTGAGGGAACTAATATTACAAATGAAGTAATTAAGAGTCAAGGACCTGAAACTGATGATTAAAATTTCATCTCAAATGAATCTATGACTACTCAAAATGTTAATTCATTTTTGAACATCAATTTTTTTGATCATCAATTTCCTTATTTTGTTCTGGACATAAATTTATTTTGTCATCAATTTATTAAATTTTTTTTTGACATCAATTTAGTTGGACATCAATTTCAGTGACGATAAAATAAAGACAACAATTTCGTTTGACATCAACTTGCAGATTACCAATTTATCTTTTAAATGAATATTTTTTATTCATGACAAATGATCTAAGTAATCTTCGTGATAATCACAAATGACTGATTCAGCAAGCTCTCCAACTTGAATGCAGTTTATATAAAATTTAATTATATCATCATAAGATGAAATCTAAAAAGAATTTATTCAATTTTTCAAAGGTTTATTTACTTTTTGTAAATTGTAATTACTTAAAACATTTAAGCATTCAGTGACGAATTTGCTTGCAATTGAATCATGTAAATTCAAAACAGTCAAAT
Organism: Brachionus calyciflorus; assembly: GCA_002922825.1. Taxonomy (NCBI): domain Eukaryota; kingdom Metazoa; phylum Rotifera; class Eurotatoria; order Ploima; family Brachionidae; genus Brachionus; species Brachionus calyciflorus. The sequence continues at coordinate 166,874 of NTPY01000323.1, forward strand.
TTTTCAAGCTATTAAAAACGTCTCGTGGTAAATCTGTCAATTCACTTTCGATTAGAATTAATTTTTTCAAATTATCTAATCCAACAAATGCATTTGATTCAGTTTGTTTAATTCCAGCATCAAATAGTTCTATACTTTCAAGTTTGCTCAAATAATTAAATGCAAAATCACTAAGTTTTTCTCCTTTTCCAGTAATTTCTAAATAATTCAAATTTTCCATTCCATTAAAACAACTAGATTCTATCGAATCAATAATCAAATTATGAAATCGTAAATCTTCTAGATTTTTAAGTCCAACGAAGCAGTCTGGCTCTAAGTTACATTTGGTCTCAAAAAATAAATCAAGAGATTTAATATGATCCAATTGTAAAAATACTCGTGACGGAAGACAACAGGTATTGAAATTTAAAATAATTTGATCTAAGAACTTTTTGTTTAGTATATTATACAATAAGTCAAAATCTCGAGGGCTAACTGAATGTACATTGAATGAGCGTAAAGAAAAATAGCTTATTTTGTTTTCATCTTTATTGGTCAAATCAATTAGTGGATCGAAATTTGGTGATTCAAATTTTTCTTTTAATAGAAAATAAAGAAATCCTCCGATCAAAGCATCCTTAAAATTTAAAATTTTATTTAAAAAAAAAGGAATCTAATAAAAAAAATAACATACTTTTGCGGAAACATCACGATCATAAGGGATTTTATGTGAGACAAATTCATGTCTTAGAAAATAAAAGGAGTAAATTAATTTAATTAATCTGAGCACGAAAAACTTTTTAAAAAAATTACATCAAATATGAGAGATTATTATAGTTGATTAAAACATTGGTCAGAACTAGAAAACCAAAATGTTTGAATTTTTTTTTACGTTTGGAATTAAAAAACAAAAAGGCCAATCATAAATATCATATTCGGAAAATTCTTCTTTCGATTTTATTTTGTTTAAATTTAATTCAAAAATTTTTTTAGTCTCATTTAAAAATTTATTGCGTAATGTTTCGACATCATTCTTTTCATTTTGAGACAAATTCGGTCTAATCAAATATTCTTCAGCTAGAATATCAATCCGATTTTTTAAATTTTCAAAGTATTTAATCAATCTTGCTTTAGAAGAATTCATTTTTTTTTAAATATAAAAATTTTTCTTTTTAAAATAAATTCATACATAATACAAATAGTTAAATAGGATTTTTTTAGACAATTTAAAGTAAATTAAGCTGAAGTTTGTTCAAAATTTTGACCGAAAAAAATTCAATTTTTAATTTGCATTATTCAAATTTGAGGCCAAAATTTAATAAAATTCTAGGGTGATTTGGAATGAATAGATAAATTCATAAATCAATTCAATAAAAATTGGATTTTTTTTTTCAATTTAATTAATAGAAAATTTTCGCCAATAGCTTACTGATGACGGCCCGGGAGTGCAAAAACACGGCGTAATTACGCGTAACTACGCTCGGGCGGGTCTCTCATTTACTAAAAATGAAAAAATGAATAAAAAATTAAAAGAATTAAAAGCATGGATTTAACCAAATTTTACATTATTTATAAAAATTTAATCCAATTATTGTGTTTTAGCTAAATTTTTACTTCAATTTCGGCATTTTATCGGCGCCAAAATTTTCAGTTGTAAAAATTCCACTTAGAGAATAGGGAATTAGGGTCTAGGTAATTTTGTGACCACGTTGTCACGAAATTCAACTTTTCTCGTAATTGGTGACCACCGGTGGTCACGAATTTCGTGACCTAGAAATTAGTGACCATTTTAATTCAAAATATTTAATTGAAAAAATTTGGTGACCCCACAAAGAGCTTGGTGACCACCACCAGAATTTAGTGACCACTATTAGAATTTTGTGACCACCATAAAAATTTTGTCGACTAATATAACTAAATTTTATTAAATATATGAAAAAAAAAATTGATTAAAAAAATAATATTATTGCGAATATAAATAAGCATTTAAATAAAATTTAAAATAGTTTTAAATTTTCTAAAAATTTGTTTTTTAATCTTTAATTGAGTGCAAATGAGGCTTATACCACAACTGACCAGTCCAATAAAAATATCAAAGACTTGGTTAAATGCAAAAAATTTTCTGAATCGTTTGCTACCGTTGATTACTTCTAATAATAAATGTTTTATTTAAAGCAATTCGTTTCAATGTAAATATTGGTTTATTTCTCATAAAGGTATCGACCATAATAGAATCCATCAAATTTAATATCTGTAGTTAAAAAAAAGAACTTAAGGGTTTTCTTTAATATCTTACTAATAGTTTCTTTTTTTTTATTCGGTAATTTAATAAATAGCGTTTCTATGGGAATAAAATTTCAAGTTTAAACTTTTTCAAATATTGCACTTATTCAAAGTTTATTTCAAAATCATATGTAATAGATTGGCCTCGTTATTTTTTTTTATGTTATTGGTGGTAAAATAATTACATAGAATAGAAAACAAAAATATTCATAATTATTTATTATAACTTTAAAAAGACCTTTGAAAAATGTCGCTAGATTATGCTGAATATAATAAACCGACTAAAGACAATGATAGTCCATTTACATATAAACCAAAGCTAAATGCCAAATCAGTTTCTATGACAGCTAATAGTCAATCAAGTTTTTTAGAAAGACAAAATTCTCATAGTAAAAAACAACATGAACTTCTTCGTAAAGCTTTTATTTTATCCACAAACGACTATGGAAAACTTTTATATCCACACAATTTAATCTTTAATGATTTTGTTAAAAGTGACAATTTTTTTAAAGTAAATAATTTTTTAACTTTTATTTGAAAAATTATTTATTTAAATTTTAAAAAATAAAAGGGAAATGATTTTAAAAAATTTAAAGAAATTTCCTCTTCTAATCGACCACGATCTCAAATATTTAAGAATAATTCGAACAAAGTCAGTAATTTGAGATCAAAATCCGAAATAAAATTTTTGGAATATGAAATTGGTAAAAAGAAAAAAAATCTCAACATTTCAAATGAGAATAATACAAGCTCAAAAGGTAAGCAAGCTCAAATTTCATGAAAAGAACAACAAGAAAATTGTTGTCGTTTCCCTCTAAGCCAAAATTAAAAGTGAAAATCATAATTTTCTAATCAATTTCGCAGGATTTTCTCCCCATTCGAAACAAATAAAAATTTTAATTAAAATTTACCTAAGAGCTGAACAAAAGTAAAAGAAAAATAAAATAAGTATTTGGCAATAAATTTTCACTTAAGCTAATTTTGTTTTGTTATTATTTTGTTTCTTGAATTTATACACAAAATGTGTTTGTTTGAAGCTTTCGGGTTGTTTTTTTTTTATTTAAAAAAAATTGCCATAGCTATTTGAATAAAGCATTTTTAAGTAAATAGAAGTGTTCTCCCAAATGATAAGACATGATGAATATCTTACCAAATCAATACTTAAAAAATATTGATTTTAAAAATTATAATTATTTTGATTGATCGTTATTAAATTTGGTTTAAAAAAATTAGTGTTAAAATTTTCCTTAGCTTAATTGCCACATATAATTTTGCAGCATAAGTACATTAATTAATACTTTAGAAAAAATTTAGTTTCATAGTTACTATTTTTATTATTTATATATATATAATAAAAAAATAATTTTCTTGAAAAAAAAATTTTTTTTTATTTCTTTTAAAAAATTACGTATTATATTTTTTTTATAATTATTTTCTTTTTGAATATTTTTCCTTTTGGTTTCAGCATTTAACACCGAAAAAAATAAAATAAGTAAATAGTGTTTAAAAACCAAGAAATTTTTTGTTATTGTTTAGTTAAGTCACCAAAAAAAAAATAAAATTTCTTGAGATTAACATAATTATTTATTTATTTTTAAAAAATTTAATTAATAACATAAATAAAATTTTAGAAAAAATAAAAATAATAATAGAATAATGCTGGATGTGATAGAGAGGCATGAAAATATAAATTCGAATACTAATAATAATAGTAATAGTGTTAGTGATAGTAATTTGTTAAGTGAAAATATATCCAATGTTGGTATTAAATTAGCTAAGCTTAAAAAAACCAATCGATCATCTGAGCTTGGAAATCAAATAAAAACAATCAAAACTAAAATTAAAAAAGGTCTCATTTTAATTTTGTTGTACTCTTTCATTGTTTATAAAAAAAAAAAGAAAAAAAGTTATTTCACATTCAATTTTAAAATTTATTTACTTAATGCTTTTAGTAATTAAATGGATATTTATTCATTTCAATTCAGCATTTTCCTTAATTTTTTTAAAATTTAAATTGCTTAGTTTTTAAATGTACACAACAAAAAATAGTTTTATTTTAACAGCGAGATCTTTTTTTCTAAAACTAAGTTTTTATTTAGAGTTCGAGTTAAAAAGTCTTTTCTATTTTCTAGAGTTGTTTGTTTAAAGATTATACAGTTCTAGCAGAGATTATAAAAACATGATGTTTTGATTACACAATTAACTCTAGACATGATATTTTGGGGTCCAAACTAACCCCAGATTTTTTTTCCATAATTTTATTTCTCATAATAATTGAAAATTACCATTAAAAGGATTAAAAATTCTGGCGAAATATTTTTGAGAAAAATCAAAAAAATCGTTTTTTTCAGAATTTTTGATAAATTTCTTAAATTATTTTTGCTTTAAAAACAACATATCATGTCTAGGGTTAACGTCATTAATGTAATCTGAAGTCATATGACGTTAATTTTAAAACAAAAAATGATGTCATATTAGGCCTTTTTATCGATCTATTCAGTTGTAAAAATATATTTTTGCAGAGATTAAGTAGAGCTTCAAATAAAATTAAGCATGTTTTTCGCATAATTAAGCATTTTCCAGAGCTCAAAAATCTCTTTCAATTTAAAAGTAATTTTGAGCCGAAGGCTCAGTATTTAGTTTTTTAGCTTTTTTATGAAATTGACAATTGAATTTTATAATTTATGCATAAGTCATTTAGATTTGACTTCGGCATATTTTAATTTTAAGATTTTGAAAAGGAAGTTCAAATGTGAAGAAACTCTGTTTTTACAGATTTATGCCCAGTTTTTAATTATTTTTTGAATGACTCTTTCAATCCATCTTAATTTTCTTTTTTTTTAAATTATTAATCATTAGAAAAATTAATTGTTTCGGAATAATTAGAAAAACCTGAATCAAAAAATAGAAATAAAACTTTATTTTAAAAAAATCTTTTCACTTGATTTTATATTTCTCTTTGTCAATTTAAACAAAATAACTTTTTAACAAAAAATGACAAAATTTGCTGCTAAAAACACAGAGCTTTAAACTGTTTAATTGATTTGAATACCAATTTTAATTTTGCGGCGCAGAACCTTGAGCGACTTTATCTTGCTAAGAAAATAAATTTTAAGCACGAGCAAATATTTCTCTTCGCCTACCATGTCTACTATCCTAGTCATTCATTTGTTCCAAAAATGAAAATTCATTTCTGTTCAAATTACTTCGTAAAAATTCATAAACATTCAAAAGAATTCACGTCAATACAAATGAATACTTGTGAATATTCATAAACATTCATTTTTGGAACATATGAATGTCCAGGATAGTAGGTGACAATTATCTCAAAAAAATTTTTTTTGCACAAATTAAAAAAATCAATTTTCTAATATATTGGCAACTCCTCTTAAAAAAAGTTGCAATATATTAAGACTATTTTTAATTCCATATAAAGTATTCGTGAATGCTTAAACGCATGTTTAAAAATGTTCTGAACATGTGTCTAATAAATTTAAAATAAAATATCTTTTTTGATTGCTTCAAATGTGATCATAAAACTGAATTTAATCCAAAATAAATAAGAAATTTTTTTTTAATAGTTAAGAATCCATTAAATGAATATGACGAAAGTGACATTGTTATCTCAAATGATGCTAATTTCAAATCGGATATAAATGAATTTGATTCAGATGAAAAAATGATTGATGATGATTTGAAATTATTTCAAACAACTCGCAGTAAAACAATGTCACATATAGTCTCTCCTTCGAAAAAAACTAAAATAAATTCAATGCCACAACAAAATGGTAATTCGGACCGTTTAAAAATGGCTAGAGAAGAAGCTGAAAGAGCAATAAAAGTTTATTTATTTTTTATTTTTATTTATAAATAAAATTTTCAATTGAAAAAAATTTTGTTTAGCAAAAGAAAATATTCACAATTATTGGTCCATATCCAGCTTTGAGAGACGCTCTTAAAAGTCGTGGCTGGGTTGAAAAATTCGAAAATATGAATACAATACCAACTATAAAAAAAAAGAAATCTAAAAAAAACTCGCCTTCCAATGAACAAAACGATGATGATAAAGATGCCGATGATTGCAACAATGCTGATGATAATCTAGATGTAGATGATGAAGGAGGTATTAAACAAAACAAAATTAAATTAATTTTTTTGTTCAAAAAAAATAAAATTTATTATAATTTAGAGGATGAGGATGACAAAGTAAAGCCTTGGGAAGAAAATAATGGTTATTATGGTATACTTTCAAGATTAGTTAAAAATTTTAATCCATATTTCATATGGACTGTAAGATCGGGAAATATAGACTATTCATATTTGAATAAAGATCAAATGGTTAATCATTTTAATAAAAATGGAGCGTTTACTACTAAAATAGGTCTATGTACAAATTTGAGAAATCTATCTTGGTTTAGCCCACAAACATCTGATGATTTTTTTCCACGTTGTTATAAATTGTCTCAAGAAGAGGACAAATATGCGTTCATAGATGACTATAGATTAACGTGTTGTATAGGCTTATTAAAATATCTTTTGATTAAACATAGAGGTGAACCTGATGAAGATTATTTAGATGTACATATAACATCATCTGAAGAGCTTAAAAAAATGAAGGACGAAGCCAAAAAAAACGATAATGAATTAAATTTAGAAAGTATAAAACCCGAAAATCAAATAACAAATGAACCTGTTAAATCACTTAATGTGCCTAGTCGATCGAATACAAAACGTAAGTCAATAGTTAAACAAATGACCCAAGTGCCTATTGAAGCCATTGAATTTGCCATTCAACAACTTAGAGATTATGTTGATTTCAATGAAAATAATGATATTGATAAGCCGACACAAACGGCCTTGTCAGAAGATAAATGGTTAAAGCTTTACGAATGGTTTTATGCAGCTTGTCAGTAAGAGAAATAATCAAATATCAATATTATCTGATTTAAATTATGTAATTGTTTTTTATAAATTTTTAGTGATAAAGTTCCATTTGAACGTTTTAGTGAATCGTTAGTCGAAGAAGTAATTAGAACTTTAGATAGTATTAAACCATATTGTCCACAATATGACATTGATGGATATAGAAATATATGGATTGTTAAACCAGGTGCTTTGTCTAGAGGCAGAGGTATATTTTATTTTAATTTAATATTATATTTTTCTGACGCTTCTTATTCATTTAGAGCTTTAATCCTTAGCACCTTTTTTTGTTTACTTGATTTGATTTTTAATGATATTTGTTGTTCTTAGAATAGAACTAATGTAATCAAAATGGCTTATAACTAAGCTCTTATAGACTGTAATTAAAATATCCTGAGTGAAGCCAAGTCTTTTTAGTTGTTTGAAAAGATAAGGGTTCCAATGGAGATTATTATTTTTTTCAATACCGATATATTACCAGCGTTTTAGATCGTTAATTATTTCCTGAGCTAGAAAGGAAGATTTCGAATAAGATATTTTTGGATGTCATCGGCGAATTTTTCTAATTCAGCTCTCTTGGGAATTAATTCATTTTTGTCAGAAATAAAAATTATAAACAAAGTTGGCACTAGTACGCTACCCTGGATATCCATCTACGCCTTTCTATTCTATCTCCATTTCATTTAACTCTTTGCTTTCTTTCTTTAAAAATGGTTCTATGATGTTATGTGGATCTGCTCTAATTTATTTAGTAATCTTTCATGGTCTTCCAGATCAAAAGCTTTAAGAAAATCGAAGAATATTATAAAATTGATTTTTTTGCTTTAATATTGATTTTTGTCGATTTTTGTGGATTAAAAAAAAAATTAAAAAATAATTTATTGTTTAAAGGAATTATTGTCTTTGATAAAATTGAAAATATACTTGAATTAAATACGAGTCCATTGCAAAGAGATGGTAAATATGTTGTTCAAAAATACATTGAAAGACCATTACTAATTCACAAAATAAAATTTGATATTAGACAATGGTAAATATAATATTTAAAATAAATACTTTATTATTAATCAATATATATAATTAATTAATCTTAAAAAAGGTTTTTGGTTACTGATTTTAACCCATTGACTATTTGGATGTATAAAGATTGTTATTTAAGATTTTGTACAGCTGAATTTACTCTAGATACAACACAACAAAGTGTTCATTTATGCAATTATTCCATACAAAAAAATTACAAAAACGATGCTGATCGTTCAGATGAATTACCACATGAAAACATGTGGACTAGTAGTGAATTCATAGATAAATATTTGAAAAAAAGAAATCAATCTCATGCATGGGATGACATTATTTATCCGGGTATGAAAAATGCAATTATAAGCTCAATGCAAGCCACGCAGGATATAATCGAAACAAGAAAAAATACATTTGAATTATATGGTGCTGATTTTATGATTGGTGAAGATTTAAAACCATGGCTAATCGAAATTAATTGTAGTCCAACAATGGCACGATCGACTGCAGTCGCTACTTTACTATGCGATTCAGTACTAGAAGACGTATGCAAAGTTATAATTGATAGGAAATCAAATAAAAATTGTGATACTGGTCGATTTGAGTTGATTCATAAAGCAATGACTGTACCTCAACCAAATTACATTGGTATTGATCTTAAAGTCGATGGACAATCTTATAAAAAAGCTCATCAATCTTTAAATACCAGTAATACTCAAAACAATCAAATTAATAATAATTTATCCCAATCATTTAGTAATAATAATAATAATCAACAAATAAAAAGACCTAAATCAACTGAACAACCTCATTCACCAGTCTCATCAATCATAGAAATAAAATCAAATAGAAATTCAAATGTTAGTGATAAAAGTCAATCGACAAATAATTTAAAAATAAAAAAAGAAAGTACTTTACCAACCATATCAATTGTAACAAGTATACATGAATTAGCTCAAAAAGAAAGACAAAATATGTCTCATTTGTCCAGTTATAAATCAAATGTAAGTCTCAGTGACATAAGCGAAAATAAATCGAAAACGGATGCGAATCAAATAGAATTATCGAGTTCTTTTAATATTCGTCGCAAGACAAATGAGGATAAGTATTCGACTCTAAGGCCTTTAAATCTCACCAATAAAAGCATACAATTTCAATCGAGTTTAAATACAAATATAATACGGCCTCATCCGTTTTCGGATCTTAATACTCAAAATAATCAAATAAAAGGTAATTTATTTTTTGTTGTTATAAGAAAGTATAAATTTCATATTCTAAATGCTCAAGGCTTTAATTTAAAAATGGTTAAATTTTTTATTTTTTTTTTTTCTCAAAAAAGAATTAGACAACAAAGAAAATACTTTAAATAAAAATGAGCAACAAATACAATTAAGAAATACTTTGCATATTAAGAAATACAAGCCGAATAGTGTAAAACAATTAATAAAATTGAATAAAATACAAGCTTCTGATTTAAGCACTATTGAATTCGAAAATGACGAGGCCAATGACTTTTTAAATTTAAATTCTAATGAATTTAATTTAACAAACACTAATAGTCTTAATAATTATAATATTAATAATAGTAGTACTATTAAAGGCTTTATTAAATCACCAAAATTAGTTATATTAAATTTAAAAAAGAATAGAGCACCATCGTCTACTTCTAATACTTAGATTTTGGTAATTTTTGACATTAATTTACAAAATTACTTTAGCAAAATTTAATAAATTTTTGAATTGGACCTTAGTTTTTTTAATTTGATTTAATTAATTCACTTTTTGGTTTGAATGGCACTTTTCTAGAGAGTCTTTTTAAAGTTGCTTTTAATTAAATTTTTTGAAAGCAATTTTAAATGTTCAACACTTTTTTTTTTGTTAACCATTTTTAAAACAATTTAGCTGAGATCATAACTAATAAACATCCTACTAATATTCATTTTAATTAAAAATAAAAAAAATTTGTTTAATTTTTTTAAAAGGTCAAAAATTAATGAGGTAAGCTTATTTTTTTATACTGAATGTTTTATTCTATTGCTATTTATTGGCAAATTGAATTTAAAATTATAAAAGTAAAGTTAAATAAAGCTTTTAATGTTTTATGTTACTTTAAGGCTATTTATAATTCAATTTGATTCAAATTGCCAAAGCTTTCACTTTTTAATAATAATTGCAATCTAACTTGTCTAAAAATTGAGTAAATTGAAAATATTGAAAAAGATCTAGGGCTTAAGCGTATATAAAATTTGAAGATTTATTTGTTTGGAGAGAGTTTAAGAAATAAGGATCATTTAAGATTCACTTGAACATTTTATTTGTAAGCTATTGTAATAAGCGTGTGTTTAGTTTATTATCTATTTTAATATAGTCAAGTATTAATTGTATAGCTCCCGAATTATATGGGAAAACAAAACAATGGAAATGTGAATTTTTTTATATTTAAAAATTACAAAAAATTCAAAATGTAATAAAAATAGTTTCTTAAAAGAAAAATTCCAACTTGAGAGGTTACACCTTAAATGCAAGTGTGCAAAATCTCTGCAATAAATGAAAATTAGATTAAATATAATTCGAATTTACATAATTCGATTTTATAGAATTTTGAAATAAAAAAATCGAGACGGGAAATAAACAAAGGGAGCGTTTATTTGAAATGTGTTCAAGCTAAAAAAGAATCTAAATGTAAAGGAACAATTACAATTTACATTACAAATATTTTTCCCCCAAAATTTGTACCGGGGAAAAAGGACCTTTTTGAAATAGGGGAATAGTAATAAAAATATTTGTAATGTAAATTGTAATTGTTCCTTTACATTTAGATTCTTTTTTAGCTTGAACACATTTCAAATAAACGCTCCCTTTGTTTATTCTATGTTCATAATAAAGATGACCATCTTCATTTTTTCTCATTCTTATTTTTGTCGTCATCTTGATATTCTTCTTTCCATGTGTTCGATTTAATGTATTCAAAATTTCCATTTTAGAATTTGTAAGTCAGAAATTTAAAAGAAATAATATAATTTTTTTAATTTGAATGAAAATTTATTATTGTATTACAATGTAACTATTTTTATTTTCTTATAATCACCATGAAAATTAAAACTAAATAAATTTTAATAAATCGGGAAAAAAGTAAACCAAAAAAATGCCTCTAAAATTAGTCAATACTTTTATTTTTTATTTTAGTTAAACAAATTAGATTTTTAAAATTTTTTACGATTATAGAAAATTGATTTTTACAGAAAAGTAAATTATATTTAATCGAATTTTCATATTTTGCATATTGCAGAGACTTTGCATACTTTCATATAAAGTGTAACTTCTTAAGTTGCATAATTTTTTCTTTGCATAATTATTTTCACAAATTTTATTACACTTCGAATATTTTGTAATCATAAAATGTAAAAAAAATTAACATTACTAAAGCCAAGAAAATTTTTTATTTTTTATTTGAACAAAATATCTTTGTATTATTATGTAAAAGTTTCAAACTTTTTTGAAAAAAAAGATATTGTGAACATCAAAATGGGTAATGCGACATGATTTATATGTTCACCAAGCCATTGTATACATTCTGTCACATCTTTATCTATGAAAGAATGAAAGACTTTTCATTTTGCTGTGAACATGATAAAACTTATTTTAATAATATTAGTAAAGTAGGAATGAATATAGGCACGTCTTCAGGTTTGAATAAACGCGTATAAAAATGAAATATTAGACTAATCTAACAACTGTAACAGATTAAACAATTTTCCGTGAATCAGTTTCTTTAAAAGAAATAAAGACTGATTAATTTTATTTTTAAATTTTTTTCATTTTTTTAAATTGTATACGATATCGCCTTATTGGACGGGACATTAGTCAAGTGGCTGAAAATCGGCATTTGCCTTAGTATAAGCAAATTAATTACTTAATGCATTAGGTTCACATTCTTTTGAATATTTCGACTTTGAGAAAGTTATCTGTACAAGTGTTCAGCTAAAGAAATAAAGTTTTTCAAAACATGAAAATATTTTTTTAATTATTTTTTTTCATTGAGATTTACTCAATTTATTTTCATCTAATAAATACATAAATTTAAATTTATAAATTTTCCATTAAGGCCAAAATTGGAAATACATCAAGCTTTGACAATTGTTAAATTGTAGCTTAACAAGAGAATAATACATTTTGTAACAAAAACTAAAACTCTTTTTTTTTTATTTATTTATTATGCAATTTTACATTCAAAACGACTTAAATAAAATACAACAAAAGCTTTTTCATGTGTTACGGTGATTTAAAAAAAAATATTGTAAATTTTAATTTTTTAAAAAATTTTAAAATTAAATAAATAATTAACACTTTTTTTAATTGTTCTTCTATTTGTTTGTCTATTTGCTCATGTGCTTAATTCAAATTTAAACTTAATTATTGTAAATCTTCGGTTTGTTATTTTGTCTAGTTTTTGTTGCTCGTATAAATAAACTTTAACTAAATAAACAAAAAAAAGTGCTTTAAATTCTTAAATTTAATTATCAATAAGGTACAAAAAAGAAGCCTATTCGTCAATCATTAGTTAGTTCCATAAAGATATCAAACGAAAAAGAAATCGAATTGATATCTGAAAAAATACATTTAACTAAAAATGTAATTCACTCGAATGATTTTAAGACAACAAGTGAATTCATGTTAAATGAGTCGTATGGTGACAAAAGTTTTAATTCGAAAAAAAATGAACCAATTACAGCTAAATTAAATAGTGAAAATAATAATAAAAGTAATAACAATATTGTATACAAAAAAGATTCCAGGAATGGTCGATATAGCCGAGCCTTTCTAGCAGACGATATACCTAAACTATTAAAAAAATATTCTGTGCCTTAATAATAAAATTCTTTTTTTTTGTGTTTTTTCTTTTTTGTTTTGAAAAAAATTTTTTTTTTGTTAGTCTAATGTTGTAAAGCTTTTATAAATTATTTAAAAAATAAAATCTTCTTTATAATTAAAAGAAAATCTAATTTTTAATGTCACTATTTATTAAGTAAATTTGAATTGAAGTTTGAAAAAAATAATTGTAAAAAATTTAGGGAAAAGTCTGAACCTTAAGGGCAAGTAATATTTACACTGGGATAACATCACCTAAACTAAGGTAACAAAAAGCATTTTTGGGCCTCTTTTCGTAACTATTTGTTAATTTAGGTAATTTTTTGTAGTTAAAAAAAAATTTTGAAACTTATCAATGACATAATTATAAACGTCAGGTTACGAAAAAGGACGATTCAAGACGTAAGCGTCATATTACGTCAAGCTACGATACATACCAAAATATTGGAAAAAAGCAAAGGTGATCATCAAATCAAAAGCTTCAAAAAATTATACTCCAAAACTGCCAAACAGATTTTAGAATAAAAAGATCGCAACATGAACATATACTTAGAATCATCCAATAAATTGCAGAAGGATTTGACAACAAAATGCCATCAGTATCAATGTTAATATTATTTTTTAGCGTAGTCGCTTTCAAATAACATCAGAAGCGCTTTGTTTGTCAACGATTTATGTATATGGAAAACCTGCAAAACCCTTAAGAAATTTAAAAAAATCTTCAAATAGCCATTCTTAAATTGCTGATTTTTGTAAAAATGGAGTTACATCATTAACCTTGATAAAAAAATTACACTAGGTTCACTTCAGGAGGGTAACGCAAAAATTATGAAATCAAATACAAATTAAACTTAAAAATTATACACCATTCGATCTCATTAGAACCTAACCCAACCTTTTTAGGAAACAATCTCGACCCAAAATGTGCTTTAAACCTAACAGGAAAAAATTATCTCTAGTAAAAACCTGGAAATTAGAATCAAAAAATTTAAATTGTCTAACTCTGTCTCTCTAAATATAACCATGTTCTAATCACTAATCAGATTTTATTTGTGAAGTGGAGGACGGAAAAAATAAGCAACCAGACAAGAGACCAAATAAACTTAGCATTTTCAATTTTCTGGTGAAAGATAAACAAGAAAGCATAAAAATTTTTCTTATTTTAGTGTAGCAAAGTTGTACCATTAGTAGCAATTTAAAGCTAAAAGAAGAGCATCAAACCTTCAAGAAGCGATTATTTTTTGTTAATAAATAAAAAATAAATTTAAAGGAAAAATATAAAAATAAAAAAAATTATATCAATTTGAACGAATTTGAAATGAGTGAATCGAAACAAACTTGGAAACTTTTTTTTATTTAATAAAATTTCGACTTAAAATAAACATAACAAGATCCAATTGAAACAAAACTACCAAAACTTAAAGGAATTCCATATTTTATCATAATCCCTTGTAAATTTTCGGATAATTTTCTTGTAAAAAATAAAATCCATCCAATCATCCAACCACCTGACCACCAAAGTAGCATAAAAAACTCATCTCTCAATATATAACCACCCTTTTCTGATTGTTTAAAATCATGTAGTGAAAATAAAAGTGTCAATAAGTTAATAAAAATTAAGCTTATAATTATACATATGATATGACATATTTCCAAAAAACATTCGTAATCGTCATCACAATTCTGAAAGTGTTTATAAACTTTAAGAACATTAAAACTTAAAATACCGAGGACTATTATTCCTAAAAATGTTTGAATAATTCCAGCATAAAAGTCACAGTCTTCAATGAAAAACGTTCTTTTTGTACAATTCTCACATACTCTTTTAACATTTAAAAAATTGGCTCTTATCGGACTTACTAAGACAATATCGCTTTGTTCAAATAGTTTATCTTTTATTCTCTTTGATGCATGTTCACCATTTAGAACCATTTGATGTATATGTGTTGCTATTCCTGTGCTATTGTTGTTACGATTTAGTTCGTATATTTCTTTTTTTATTTTTGTCTTTTCTCTTTCGGTTGTGTCAAGATCTCTTACTTTTGTGGTTCGATAAGAATCGAGTGATATGCTGTCGTTGGATTCGCAATGTTCACCATCCAAGGCATCGTCATAGAATGTCAAATCTATTTGATTTTTACCACTCATTATTCAATCATTAAAATTTTTCTCAAAGTTTATAAAAATTTTAGAAAAACTTTTCTTTTTTTTTAATTCTTAATTTTTTTTCTAGCAGTTATTCAATATAATTTGGAGCTATGGATTCGAAATTTAAAAAAAATTTTTTTTTTTTTTTGAGTCTCTATGAAAAAATTAGATCTTATTCTTAAGTCTTTTCTAATTTTAAAAATATTTAAATTAAGTTTTTTGTTGAATTATTGCTTCTTGCTATTTGTATAAAATGAATTTTCTTAACATAAAAAAAGCTCTCGTTGAAAGAAAAATAAATTTTGGGAAAAGCGAAGAAAAGTCAAATGGTCAAGTCTTTGATTGGTTAAAATAGAAAATCCACGAGGATTACACAAGAAATTTTTGGGAAATTAACGGATCACTTAATAGTAAACTATTTCTTCGATTCATCAAAACGCGTGTGCGTTTATTATTGCTTTGAGTCAATCAGGTTCAATAGCGTGCAAATAACAGACTTTTTGCAGAACTATATTTTTTAGTGTAGTACAATTGTTACACGTTAATTATTTTAAAGAGAACTTTTACAGAGCATGTTTCTTTTAAAATATACTTTCAGGCATCATTTATAATCTGGAAAAAAGAGCGACTTAAGACTCTAATTAAGTGGCTTTTATTCACGATATTTTATCCTATTTTACGTAAAAAATAGTTATTTTTTCTAAAATATCGGTATATGTGGTAAGTTATCAAAAATTTACGCAAAATTTGGTGAAAAAAAAATATTTCTAATTTTAAGCATCAAACTAAAATGTTAATAAAAACATTTTTTGTTTAAGTATTGTGATCTACTTTAGTTTAAAAAATAGTAGAAAAAGATACCTAACAAAAAAATTTTATATTTTATCAATGATCCTTATTAAACTAATCTTTTTTTTTTCTTCATTTCTAAAATGATTGTTTACTCACATTATTTAGTAAACTAAACATTTTAATAATAAAGAAAAAAAATCAATGGATTATTAAATATATATGAAATGAAAACCCTTAATATAGGGATCAAACCCTCTAGTTAAACAATTTATTATTTGATACAAACAACAACAACAACAAAATATTATCAATTAACCAAGACATAAATGAGCATTCTAATATTATTGTTTTTATTTTGCTTTAAACTAATTGATCATTTAATGCTAAAAGTTAATCCTAACCTAAAAAACTATTTGGATTTCTATCCATATTTTGTTGTTGTTGTTGTTGAAGACAATATTTCCACGAAAATAAATAAGAATAGTTTTGCATGTTGAATAATAAATAGGTAATAAAATTTTTTCCTAACAGAGCTATACTAAAACAAAACAAAACAAAAAACATATTTACGGGATTTGAGCGCTTAGATAACTTCGACTTTCAAATAATAATAAAATAGTCTCTTTTAATAATGATGATGATGATTAACTGTTACAAAACAAAATAACGTAATTTGTTTGGTAATTTTTTTTTTTTTACCTTTTTTACCATTGTTTAATAATAGGAAGAATACTTGGTTGCTTAACACACACAATAATAATAGAAAAATAATAATAATCATCATCAAGTATTATAACAATAAGATTATGAAATAGAATAAATAAATAAAATATTTCATGATACAAAAAAAAATAAAAGGCTTTCTTTTTTGTTTTTGTTGAGAAGGGACTATGAAAATATCTAATTGGTATTAACTTTGGATCTTTGTTGAGAGAGAGAGAGAGATATTCGAAGATTATTTAATATATTACGTATATTTCTCCTAGTGAAATAGTTTTTCTTAATTTCAAACACAAAAAAAATAGATAGCTTTTGAAATTTCTTTGAAATTCTAACTTATCTAATATCAACCATTAATTTAAGAAATAAAAGAGAGGAAAATTTTTTCGAATTCAATTGAAAGTCAAAATAAAAGAATAGAAAAAATTTTTTTTTCTTTTAAAATTATTTGGAACCTTGAATCTTCTTACAATCAGTAAGTGTTTCTTAAATAAAATATTAAAATTTTAAAGTCAACTGTTGCTTCCAAATGACTGCTGTTGACGCCTAACTCAATATCATAATTTTAAAAAATTAGCATTATATTTTCGAGCTATTTTTGTATGTTTTTCGAGTCAAAGAACTCCATGATACTATATCTTTATTTGATTAAGATTCAAGGTATCAAAATCTATTATGACTGCTTAAAAAAGATAATGCTATCGCAAAGACATGTTAGGAAATTTTATTATAGCTTCTTAAGTGACTTAACTAGGATAATACAATCATATTAAAACATATAATTTTAAAAATTAATTTTATTAAAAGGTTTAAGTAGTCTAATATTTAAAAAATGGACGAAAAACAAAAAATAAAAAATACAAATCAAAAATCAAATAAATCAAATGAGTTTTTAAGTTTTAAATCAAAAATCTATGTTTGTTCTTTAATATTGAGTATAATGTTTGTGAGTTTAAATGCATGTGATATTTGGAAGGCATCCGAATGTCAAGGTCAACCAAGTACAGCCGAAGAAGAATTGATGAAAAGTGATGATTATACCAAAGAACAATTGTATAAATATTGTGATAAAGGTAAAGCCTATGTGGATTGTGTAAATTCAAAGTTAAAGTGTTGTGATTTAAAACTTGAATTGAGAGGTAGTTTACAAGCATATGAAAAAACATTAGAAAAAGTAGCTTGGAAATTAGGTCCTTATTGTGCTGGTCTAGGAGGAAGCAATGTTATTAAATATAAATGTAGAACAACTACAAGAGGTACAACAACAACGGCTACAAAATCAACAAAATCAACTTTAGCTCCTTGTCAAATAGAAAAAGTAAAATTTACACTCTAAAAATTTAAAAAAATTTTTAAAAATATTTTAAAAAGGCTGGTGAAGAATGTACACATTATATAGATGGTAGAGTTAAATTTGAAGAATCATGGAATGTTTATGATAAAATGCAATGGTGTCGTGATGCTATTGATTATGTCAATTGTGCTAATCAATTCTTAATAAATTGTAATATTTCATCATTAAAAAATGATGCTGATCAATTGCAGTCATTTATTGATTTTGTAACAAAATCAGCTAATGTACATTGTCCAGGTGGTATTACAGGATGTGAAGATAATACTAATGATGTCAGATGTCGACTTGGAATACGTTATTTTGTCGGCGAATACAACACAAACAATGCAAATAATAATATTAAAAAATTTCAAATTTTTTATTCATTTTTATCCACTTTTTTTGTGTATTTTTCTTTTTTAGTTTTTAAAAACTTTTAAATTTTTTTTTGGCGATATTTTTCATCTTATCTCTCTAAATATTCCGATCAATACAAAAAATGTAAAAATTAAGAATTTTAAATAAAAGATTTTTAAATTAAAAACAAAAAAAATCATAAAATTTTTCCTCGGTTATTATCAAACATCACTTATATCCCATTTAAGATAATATGATGAATTTACGATAGTTTAACACACTTACGTAAAATTAAAAAAATTTTTAGGTAAAATTTTGGTAAAAATTGTTAAATAAAAAATTTTAAAGTCAGATTAAAAAGTTATAAAATTGACTGAATTCTAAATTTTAAATAACAAAAAAATTTTAGAAACTAAGAGAAAAATATTCTCAATAAAAAAACTAATTGTGTTGACAAATTGTTAACTCGTTTTTATGATTAATTGATACATCATTAAAATTCCCATTTGACAATATTTCGAGAAAATTTTCCCATAAAATCCACCATCTTCGGGGTTTAAATGGCTGCCAATTATCAGGTTGCCAAAAACTAAATCCAAAAACATAAGATCCATCAGGCCATTTATATTTCTTTCCAACGCTTGTTATTTTTGAATCAACAAATGCTCTCAAATTAGGAAATTTTTGAGCGAAAAAAATGCGTTCTTTTTTAGTCTTTGGTCTAAGCAAAAAAGCATCTTTTGATTCACAATATGTCTTTGACTCATCAAAACTTTTCCATTCTGATACATTGTGATAACAAATATTTGGATATTCTGAATATTTCATGAATCCTGTTTTGCATGGTAAGCAAGAATTTGTTGTAAGTGACCAATATACATCCATATTTGAACAATTTTCTAAAAATAAATTTTGAATTGGGAGCATTCCGATATCTTCATCCAATAATTCATTAATAATTTTTTGATAAATTTTCTTATCACTTAATGAAATAGGATCAATTTTTGCTTCTATTGTAAATAAGCTACATTCGTTTTTATCATATTTTGCATAGTAACATTGTATGTCCATTAAACATGCTTGTAAGCAAAAGAATTTATTCTTGATGAATTCTTTGAAAAGCAAGGAATTATTATCAAGAATATGATAGTTTTTAGCCATAAATGCCGAGCTGAATAGATCTGAATTTGTAAAAAGGATTTGATTAAGCAAAAATCCTAAGCAAATAATCACCCTCTTAATTAAGCTATTCATTTTAAAAAAATAAAATGTAACTTATAAAATCAAATTTTTTAAACGAAAATTTTTGTTCTTTTTTAATTTTTCAAATTGCTAAACAAATATTTAACTAGTTTTATTGGATTTTAGCTGCTAAATCCGAATTTATTCTGAGGTAAATGTTGTTTAGTTTCAAATCTAAAGTCAGGAAATAGAAAAAAATTATAAAGATTTGAAAATAATAATAAATAAACTTTTTAATTCAGAAAAATGAGCTATTTGAAGAATTCAAACTTGGTAATAAATTAATACCAGAAGAGAATGGTATTATTTATCTTGGTCTTCCTTTCGGTAATCAAGATTTTATAAATAAGTTTATTGATGAAAAAATGAGAAGCGTCGAAAAAAGTATGTTTTCTTTATATCCTATTGGGTGTAAACCAAGAAATTTGAGGCCAACTACAGTCGCTTACTTATTTAAACAATACAGTCAGACCTCGATTTTGTTAACCCCTATTTTGTGTAATTTCGATTTTGTAAACTTATTTTGAAAAAACAGAAATTATAGCAATACTTTACATGTATTAAAATTTCGATTTTGTAAACCTCAATTTTGTGAAGTTTCGATTTTGTAAGTTAATTTTATTTTACAAAAGTTTATTTTTATTGCAAAATTACCTTCATTTTGTCAACTTTTATTTTTTCAAGCAAAAAAATATAAAATGTCCGAAATAATTTTTATTTATTTATTTTTATTTAATAAATAATTTGGGGGACTCCCCAGGGTTCGTCCGAATGGCATCAGCCTTCGTTTAAACCCGCTTGTAGAGTAATAAGTTAGTAAAAAAAGTTTGAAAGAAAATAAGAAAAGCGACATGTCGCTAAATATCGAACACTGGTTTTCAAAATGACATAACGACATGTCGTTAAAGTCGAAAAAGGCCTTTTTTTGAAGTTTTTTAAAAAATTTTGTGCTGACTTTAACAACATGTCGTTAACCTTTAATGACATGTCGTTAAACTCGAATACTCGATTTAGCGACATGTCGGTCTATTATAACGACATGTCGTTAATTATTTTAGATTTAGCTTTTAACCTAAAATAATATTTGCTACACTGTAATCG
>NTPY01000323.1:204950-231318 GCA_002922825.1 Brachionus calyciflorus
GATTATTTATTGTGAGTTCTTAATTAAAATATTCATCACTATTTCATTATTAATTTCATAAAAACCTTTAATTTCATACTCGGATTTATTAAGATTTTTGACGTTACTTAGACAGTCATTTAGGGTTGATTATTGAATTTGGAATTTTGAAAAATTTTATTGAAAATTTGTTTCAACAAAAACTTGACTTGAAATAAAAAATTGACCGAAGACCGAAAATTTCAAGCTTTTGAAATAAATTTTTAATTCAAACAATTTCAATTTTGATTTTAAGGTGAAATTGCAAACCAAACGCTAAAATTTTGATCAATTTTTGTGGATGGTGAAAATAGAATGACCTAAATGTTGAAAACGGAAAACATTAGAGTCAAGTTTATGGATTTGGTCATCAAAATAAGAAACATCGATTGGCAAATGTGATATTTGTTTGCTGCAAATAACGATTAATATCTTTTAAGAGTTTTATAGTAACGAATTAATAGAAAGATTAATAAATTTTATCAAACTTCAATTTAAATTTAAGTTTTTAAATAAAGATTTATTAGAAAATCAATTTTGTAAAAAATAACTTGAAATATAACAATATTAACTAAAACTTTTTAATTTATTTTTAAGGTAATTTTCCAACTATTCGATTAAACTATCATTTCAAGATTTTATAATTTAATTAAAAAATAAAATATTTTAAATAAACTTCAATCGAAGTATTAGTATTTCATTTAATGACCCTATTTTCAATATTTTAATAAAGAGAAAAGCGTGTTTTAGATGAAGATTCGAAAAAATTATGTTTTTCATTTGATTTGAGATTTATTTTTTTGTTCCCCAAAATTAAGAAAGAAAAATTAAAAAATTCAACTTCATAAATTAAATTAAAAATCACTAAAAAAAAACTCGAAAAACGCTGATTGATGAATTTTCAATGTTTGGGTCATCATTAATTTTTTTTTCAGCCCTTTTTTCCTGTTTAGAATAATGACTAAATATTCGTTTTTCCTAATTTATCTTTTTCGACTAGAAAAAATTTATTTGTCCAAAAGTTAACTTTCTGTGATGTTAAGTTACTCAATGTTACACAGGATTACACTAAATGACATCATGTAACATTAAGTTACAAAATGTGACAGAATGTTACGTGGTTTTTAGTTAAAATCAGTTTTTCTGACTAAAAAATCTCTTGTGACATTTGAAAGATTTGACAAAAAAAAGACAAATTAGTCTTAGAAAGAAATCAATCTCAAAATCTTTTCTAAAGTGTAAGTACACTACTTTCCTTATTCTGTTCGCATTAACATGGTATTACAATGTTTATACAAGATAGACTTTTTTTAAAGCGGTGGATAAATCCATTAGCAAGGACTTTTTTTTCGAGTCAAAATAAACTTAACATAATCAAATTTCTGGTGACAAACAAATAAAGAATTTTTTTTATCCAACTTACATTTTGTAACAATTTAAAGCTTATAATAAAGAAGCAATAATTTCTTATTCGTGAAAAATATTTAGAAAAACGGCCAATTTGATCTTGTTTAGATACTTTCTTTTTTTATCGACATAATTTTGGTAAAGATACGGTTCAAATAAAAATAAGAATTGAGAGCAACGGTAACAAAGAAAAAGAAGTCTTTTACATAGTCAAATGCAAAGACAATTAAAAAAATTCTTTATCTATCAAAAAAATATCGATAAACCATTTTCAGCAGATATGAAAATGTTTAATATTTCAATAAACTAGTTTTGATAAAATAATTAAAGCTTCTTAAAAAGTAATAAAAAATAAACACAAAAAATATTCTATATAATTATCTAATTTTGTCACATGTGATCTAAATAGATTTTTATATAAAAAGAGACTCTTTTAAGCGATCTGTATATATATGTTCGATTATACGACTATGCACATAAATTTGTCAAACGAAAAAATATATTTACCTTTCACAATATTTATAATTTTTTGTAAATTAAAAATTATAATATTGAAAAATTCAGCATAAATTATTAGTTAGAAACAAAATTTTTTTGATCACAATTTATTTATTGTGTGTGGCATTTACGAATTCAAAAATAAAGTTTTGAATGACTAAGGTGCATTAATTAATTATTAATCATAATTATTAAATTACTTTTTTTTAAAAAAAAATAAAATCTATTTGATTCTAAAACTTTATGAATAAATAATAAAAAAAAAGAATGTTTAGGTTTCTACGACGTCGGGGTAATTTACGAGACGACAATGTCTCGGATATAATAACCGAAACGGCAAGTATTCACATGAGTGATTCAGCGCCTATTTTAAACCGAAATTTCGATTTGACTAACAATTCGAATAGTCTTAGTTTTCATGATTTACGAAGGCCAGGCGAAGAGGTTAGTTTAATAAAACGTTCTTTAAGAACAATACCCGGTGTCTTTTGTCCTGTAGCACTCTCAATGAGTAGTGTAGCTGTATTTATGAGAATCGGTTTTATCGTTGGACATGCCGGTATATTAGACTCAATAGGTCTTTATCTATTAGCTTTTTCTATATTTGTCCTTACTGGATTAAGTATTTGTGCCATTTCAACTAACGGTGCTATTCAAGGCGGTGGTGTCTACTGTAAATTTTTAAATAAAACAAAAAACAAAAAATTTATTTTAAAAAATTTATTATTAAGATATGATTAGTAGAACATTAGGCCCAGAGTTTGGTGGTTCCATTGGTACTTTATTTTTTTTAGCTAATGCAATTTGTAGTGCGTTTAACGCATCTGGTTTAGTTGAAGCTCTTTTAAATAATTTCGGAAAGTCAAGTAAATTTAAAAAATGTAACTTATTTAAAATTTTTTTTTATTAATTTAAAATAAATAAAAAGAGGTTGAAGGTGGATTGCCAGAAACAGCTGGTTTTAAATTTTTATATGGTACTGTTTTGAATGTATTAACATTAACAATAAGTTTGCTTGGTGCCAATTTATTTAGCTTTGCTATTTCGTTTATTTACTTGATTATGTTATTTGTTTATTTGTGTGTTGTATTTTCGATAATATTTACGGGACCAATTGACATTGATTTGCCTGGTATCGGTGGTAATGCAACTGGTAGATTTACTGGTTTATCAGCTGAGACATTTAGAAATAATTTATACTGTAAGATTTTTACTGATGAATTTATTTTTTGTATTTTTATAATGAAATTTTTTAAAGCTAATTATACAGCTGATTATAAAACTGGTAGCATGACAAGTTTTGCTTATATTTTTGGTGTTTTATTTAGTTCTCTTACGGGTATAATGGCAGGAGCTAATATGAGTGGTGAGCTAAAGAAACCATCTAAAAGTATTCCAATTGGTACACTGTCTGGTGTTTTATTCGTCTTTATTGTGTACTTTTCGGAGAATTTACTTTTAGCTGGTAGTTGTGAGAGAATTCTTTTAGTAAATAATAATCAAGTATTACAACATATTGTCTTTTGGGGTCCTTTGATTCCTATTGGTATTATTGCGACGACTTTTTCAGGCGAATTATCAGCTCAAATTGGTAGTTCTAGAGTATTGAAAGCTTTGGCTGATGATGAAATATTCGGTAGCGTTTTAAATTTTGTTAAATATGGTAAAACAAAGTCTGGTAATCCGTGGGTTGCTGTTGTTATTTCATTTTTAATTACAGAGGTAAATATAAAATTGCTCTTAGTGTTAATATTTTAACAGTTATTGTTATTTTTATAATTAAAAGTGCGTGTTGTTAATAGGATCTGTTAATTCGATAGCTCAATTGGTAACAATATTCTATTTGTTTGCTTATTTTGGTGTAAATTTAGCATGTATGGCACTTGATTTAGCAAGTGCTCCAAATTTTCGACCAACATTTAAATATTTTTCATGGCAAACAGCACTTTTGGGAATGATTGGTTCAATTTCAATGACATTTATAGTCTCAGTTGAATATGCATCAATAGCAATTGGTCTATTAATATCATTAATAACAGCATTATATTTTAGAGATTTTCCACCTGAGTGGGGAAGTATTAGTCAAGCTTTAATATTTCATCAAGTAAGAAAATATCTTTTACTACTTGATACGCGTAAAGATCATGTCAAATTTTGGAGACCTCAAATACTATTGCTTATATCAAATCCAAGAAGTTGTGTACCATTAATTGATTTTGGTAATGATGTCAAAAAAGGTGGTCTATTTGTTCTGGGTCATGTCAGAGTGGGAAAACTAGATGACTTTGACGAAGACCCATGTATTAAAGAAATGCCTTCTTGGATGAATTTAGTAGATAATTTAAAAGTCAAAGCTTTTATTGATTTGACGCTTAGTTCGTCAATAAAAGAAGGAATTCACAATTTAATTAGAATTTCAGGTTTAGGTAATAATAAATAAAAATATAATTTTTTTTTGAATTATTAAAAAAAAAATTTAAATTTAGGTGGAATGAAACCGAATACAGTAATGATGGGATTTTATGATAATTCATTACCAGAAGATTTACTCAAAAATCGTCCTGTTGGAAAACGAAAGAAAATTTTAAGTTATGGAATGAATAATCCCTTAGCTGGAAATTCATCCAATTCATTTACCATGTCGCTTTTTGACGGTAATTTTTTTAAATTTCTTCAAAAATTTTTGTTAAAATTTAATTTTTTTTAAAGAATTAAGAACTAATAATGACGAAAGTCGTTTGGATATGGATTCCTATATAGATTTGATAAGAGATATTCTTAAAATGAAAAAGAATCTATGCATTAGTCGCAAGTTTAATACGCTAAATAAAGAAATTCTAAGACAAAAGTCAACACCAATTTATATTGATGTATGGCCATTGAATTTTTTAATACCTGAGTCTTGTACTCAATTGGATTCGACAAGTCTTTTTATGCTACAATTAGCTTGTATTCTAAACATGGTGAGTGTTTGGAAAAAAGCAACTGTTAGGGTTTATTTATGCTCTGATAATTCGGATAATGTTGAGAATATGAGACGAAAAGCTCGTCTAGATGATTTACTTAATCAATTGCGTATACAAGCATTGACTACTTTAATACCTATGGAGAACGTTAGGGATTTATTAAACCGTCCAATAATAAGTGAATCGGATTTACCGCATTATCAACAGTCATCGACTAATTTTGAAATTTTAAACGTCTCGGATATTTATGTTAAGGCGGCTAATTCATTAATAAAACAACATTCGGAAAATGCATCTTTATGCTTTTTATATTTGCCACCACCACCGGCTTTAAAGCGATCACAAAATCTTAATAATAGCTCGTTGATTAACAACTCGGGGCTTTTCGACGCATCAGCATCAAGTTCAAATTTAATGCAAGAACAATATGGTTTACAAAACGAAGTTGACTTGACACAAACGACAGCATTTATATCGACTAGTCAAGACACTAATAATGAAAACAATCGAAAGTATTTAAAAGTCTTAGAAAATTTAAGTGACTCGTTGCCTCCGTGTTTATTTGTAAATGGTGTTAGTTGTGTAACATCGACACATTTATAAACTAAAAAAAATTAATTTTTTTAAATTTATTTATTTTAATTAAAATAATTGTTTTCTTTTTGGTGAGTTTTGAGATATATTTTTTTTTGTAAGAAAAGGGTCCATTTATACTTATTTATTTTGTCGGGATAAAAACAAAAAAAAATCAAATTTAGTTGTTTAAAAAAAAAGAATTATGAAATGAATTGTGGCATTGGTAGCCTTCACGAATTAAATTTTAAAATTATACATTTTTTTTTCATATTTAAATTTAGTATATCTTTTTAAAAAAGGTTTTTTTAAAATCGTGCTTTTTTAAGAAATTTTTCGATAATTATAAATAAAAAAATTAACACTACTGTAACTGTATTCTTTTTGAAATTTGAATTTTTATCTCTTAAAAGATAAGACTTTAATCCCTTTTGTCATGCATGGAAAACAGACAATCCAATGAATGTTAAGGCTTTTTTCTTAAGTCGACTGGATTCGACTTGAAATTTTTGAAATTAAAAAAATAATCAAGACGATTTGTTTTAGAAATAATGCAACCTTTTGAAAAAGAAAAAAGTAATAACGTAAAACCCTTTTAATAACGTAATTGCTCGATTTTTATGACACGGCCTTATATCCTTAAAAGATTATAAAATGACATGTCACTATTTTTAATAATGATATGTCATAAAAATCGAGCAATTACGTTAAAAAATTTAATTAAAAAAAACTGAAATTTTGTGAATTAACCTGATTTTGTCATCTTTATAAGTCTAAATGAATTTTGATTATTGTAAAGCCCGGTGAGCTGAGAAATTTTGTATTAAATGATTAAACGAAAATTAATAGTTAAAAACGATGTTTTCGCAATTACGGCGAAAAATATGAAAAATTTTGAAAAAAGTTTTCAATTAGATCAAATATAATTTTTGTTGAAATCGATGAGCTGGATCAATTGGTAAGTGGCAAAAAGGGTTTTAGACAGGTGAATAGTAAAATATTCCAAAAATGTTGAAATAAATTTGAAAATCAGTGGTTTTCGTCAATTAACTGATTTCTAATCTACCAAAGACCCTTTTATCATTTACCAATCGATTCAGCTTATCGATCATGGATCTCGTTGTAAAATTTTGAAAAAATTTTTCAAAAATCTACTGAGGTCTACTTGATAACAAGAGCCAGTCGACTTGAAAACACTAGTAAATTCTTACGTAAAATAATATATTTAAGCAATTTAATAAAGAGCAAAATTAGAAAAATTTGGAATATTTAAGTATTTTCAAGGAAAAAATTTTATGGAAAAATTTTGAAAGCCGAAAAGTGTTAAAATTAAATTAATTGAAAATATGTAAATATTCAGCAAATACAAATTTTTTTGATTTTGTAATCGAATTTAAAAAAAAACAAAGAGGGCTATTACTAATACGCAGATCGCTAATTTTTTTTGAAAAAAACTGACTAATATTTTTTTCTTTACTAAAATTTTATACCAACTCAAGAGAACTTTAAGAGCTTTCAGAAAAAATTGTTTTCAACTTTTCCGGAAGAATTATCTAAAAAGTTTTTCAACATAATTATCAAAATTTGAATATTTGAAAAAACTGATCGGTTGTTGCGGTACATTAGAATCTATTAAGTTACTGATAATAGATTTTTAA
This sequence comes from Brachionus calyciflorus, assembly GCA_002922825.1. Classification (NCBI taxonomy): domain Eukaryota; kingdom Metazoa; phylum Rotifera; class Eurotatoria; order Ploima; family Brachionidae; genus Brachionus; species Brachionus calyciflorus. Next base: position 212,071 of record NTPY01000323.1, read on the forward strand.
AAGAATAAGTTAATTACAGAACACACCAGAGCACTACTAAAACCTCAAGATACAACAAGAATTATAAAAGATATCAGGTCTTTTTCAGATTTTATAAAATATTAAAGAAAAAGACGAAAATCTAGTCAAGCACTTTGCAATTAATTCAAGCTTTAAATATCCAAATTTTTATTTTTTAATATTTTTTAATAGTTTTAAAAAGAGCTTATAAGCATTGACCGTCAACTTTAAGGTCCTTTTTTTTAAGGATTTTTTATCTATAAACTTGAGCATGTTTATTTAAGAATTTCAAATTTTTAATTAAAAAAAATATAAATAAATAAAATATAACTAGGATATTTTGGATTAGAAAATTTTCAAAAGGTTAATATCTCATATACTCAATAGGAATTCAAGTCTAATTTAAATGTATTGTTTAGTAAGATTAGTTAGTAAAAATTCAGCTTTTCATAAACTCAAATAAGTCTTTATTTCTATTTTTTTGCTAAAGAAAAAGTTTTTTTATTTTATGTAACAAATAAATTTTTTGTTAGACTACGATTTAAATAATGATCTTATGTCATCAGGCGAATATAATTTATTTTGGCTTAGGTAAAATCGAACAAAAGACCAAATTTACTTTTAAAATTAAAAATTCACGCAAAATTAACTCTAATATATGCATAATAATACTAATACTATTAGATTATATCTGATGAAATTAATTTAAAAAAAGGGGAGCATTAGAACTAAAGGGAATCAAACAAATAATAAATCATATTTTTATTTTCTTTTAGTCTGGGGAGCTTTGAATAGATTAATCTGTTTAACAATGAGTAACTTGTGAGATTTATTAGAGAAATTTCAAAAAAAAAATCCTACGTTATTGAAGCGTTTGCAAATTAAGTAAAAAAATAAAATAAAACATAATACAAATTTTATACATAAACTTCATCCAATGGGATCCCAAGTTGAAATATTATTATTACTAAAATTATTAATTAATAGGTCATAACATTATAAGACTAAACTTGGTTGTTGTTGTTGTTGTTGTTCAAAGCCTTATTGAGTTTTCTTTTTTTTTACGAAAACTCGTTTATAAATTATAATTTTTTTTTTGTATATAGTAGTACTCAATTTTTTGTTATTTTTTTTTCTATTGAAATATATCTAAAGAAATGATTAATTTAAATTTTTTTTATTTTTAAATTTAAATAAAAAATATATAGATTTTTAGTATAATGTTTTTTAAAAATTTGATAATTTTTCTCATTTTTGTTTTGATTACAAAATCGTCTCAATTTAATTTTGATAAAAATTATTGTTTAAAAACAAGTCGTATCGAGTCGAAAACACCAGCGAATAATAAATTGATTATAAATTCGGCATTTAGCTTGGATTTATCATCGGATAATTATGTTATAGACTCGAAAAATTCATTAATTATTAAAATAATAAGTAGTTTAAATAATAATAACGATATTAGAAAAGTTATTATTCAAGCTAAATTATTATCCGATGATGATAATGATGAGAGAGTTTTAGGTTCCTGGAATTTACCAGTTGAATCTAAAAACAAAGTTATAGATTGTTTTGGAAAACAAGTTTGTTTCTATAAATTATATGTTTTTTATTTTAAAGTGGGCTTATAAATTGTTGTTTTTAAAGGACACAATTTTAAATAATGATTTTCATAATGAAAATTTCGAATGGAATTTAGAAGATAAATCAATACCAAATGATTCATCTGTATATTTTGTGTAATTTATTTTTTATTTTTAAAATTAATCGGCGTTTTTTTTTAATTTTTTGAAAAAACTGACCATCCTTTTGTTCCCGAATAATTTTTTTTTCCCAACTCTGGTGAAGAGAATTTCGAAATCTCTTAGAAAAAATAATTTTCAAATTTTTCAGATAAAAATTTGAAAAAACTGATTGGTACTTTTACTAAAAACCACCAAAGCGAGTAAGACCGGTCACTTAAAATTGGTTAGAGAATCGACTTAAGACTATACCTCTAATTCACCATTTCAATTTGCCAAAATACACTAGATGTGTAAAAGTAATAAATTTAATATGCTTTTTTTTTAATTATGTTCTTAATAGAGCTTGCCAATGTGCTCCCTCTTTCTGGAATTAAATCAAGAAACAAGTAAATTGACTCCAGAAACATTAAAGATTCTTTCAAGAATAAAGATGTTACATTTATTTTTGCAAAGCTTATTCACCGAATTCGCGCAGATATATCATTCATAAACAATTATTCGCATGAAAGTTATTTAATTTGAATTTTATACAAAAACCTTTTTTTTATGAAAAAGTCTAACGTAAGATTTTTGAAATTTGAAAAATATTAATAGAATTTTGAAACTTAAATTTAAGTATTATTTTACTAATTATCAAAGACAACAAGACTTGAACCTGGCACTTAAAAAAATCATCCGCACAGAGAACAACGACGTTAACAAAAAAAAAACAATAAACTGGTTCGAGAGTTTTTGAAACATGCCATATAGCTGAATTGAAATGCGGTTTAAAGAGTTTTGGTTTGATTGGTCAAGTTTTATTTTAAATTAGATAAGTTAAGAAAGGGAAAAAATTTAAGCAAGAAAAAGCAGATTGAATCCTTTTTTCTAATTAATTATTTTATGATTCACAGTCTGGAATTTCGAGATTTGATACTTTAGATTTACAATGCCTTATTTTTTTAAGGAAACTGTGATGAGATCTAAAAAACGCATAATTTACGTTTTTTAGATCAAGTAAAAAAATTAGCAGAATTTTCACAATTCATTTAATCTTCCTCTTTCCAAATTTTTAATTCAGCCTTTTGGGGATAACCTGTTGTTTTATCAAAGCTACATCACTGGCTTTTAAAAAAAAGCGTGAGTGTAAGCGTTACCTCTACTGTGAGTTTGAGTATTCTCAATTTAAATGACATTCTAAATTTCTTTATTAATTATTTTATTTTTCAATTAAATTGTCCTCAGACTATTTCCATCTTTTTTAAGATCGCTATTTTTATAGTTTTTATGACTAAGTTTATCTCGTTCATATAATTCATATTGTATTACTACTTATCACATATTCTCTTTTGCATTCGAATCTGCCCAAATCATTATTAATATTATTTATTCGAAATTTGTCCAAAGAATTATGGTTCACTCGTTTGGAAAAATAAGAGTTTTAAAATTCAATTGTTTCAAGTCATTTTAGTTGAAAATTTACATTTTACGAAAGTAAATATTATTGATTTTTTTTTCAAAAATTTTACAAAAAATTAAGGATAATCAATTTCCACAAATTTTGTTTAAAATTTGCGTGACTTTGACAAACAAGACACAATCGTGAGATGACTATAATTAATTAATTTTTCTCTGGTCATAGTTTTGGTAATATATGGGGGGTTCAGTTCCATGTAAACAACCACGCTCGACCTTTTCGCCAAAACATTTTATAAATCTTGGCTACGCACTGCATATAGGTAACACTATTCTTGTTTGAAAAAAAATGAAAAATTACATAGTTTATTCTACAAAAACTAAAACTTATACATTGACAGACCTTTGATATTAAATTTCTATCGAAAGTTTAAAATTTTGATTAAAGAATTTTCTGATTTGAAATTTTTTGCAGATTAAAACTCTAACTTAATTAAACCTAAATTGTTCACAAAATATTCTAATATAATTTTCATATAATTATAAAAGTGCTTCAATAATTGGATCAGACGATAAATTAACAAATATAAAATCAAATTTGGTTAAACTAGTAAATTTGGTAAGAAATATTTAAAAAAAATTAATTTTGAAATTTTGAAAATTGAATTTTTTAGGAAAATGATAAAAACTTAAAATCATCATTGACATCTGAATCAAAAACAAGATCAAAAGTATTTCTAATTCAAAGCTTAATCTCGTAATTTTTTAATTTTAATTTTAAATAAATAATTTCTAAAGAGAAATGCAGTTGAATTTTTTCGATCATCAACTCAACAATGTGGTCTAAGACGTAGTTGTTATGTTTCTTTAAATACATGTGACATTGATCCTAAAACATGTAACTTTGTTCTTAGTTGGGAATACGATGGTCAATTGATAAACTACGAATTAACTGGTTTATCACATGCATGGATCGCTGTGGTCCTATCACAAGATAGATATTTAGGAAACGATAATATAATTGTTTGTTCACGTTATGCCGATAATGAAAAATTATCAATAGATCATTATTTTAAGAAAAAAGACGATTCAACATTGTACAAAATAGAACCAGATGATTATTTAAAAAATAAAGAGATTACTTTTAGCCAAAATGGAGCTTATATTAATTGTAAATTTTCTCGACCAAAAACAGTTGACAACGAATTTGTTAGTGATTTATCACAACCACATTATGTTTATGTCGAACGTGGTGCTCCTGGTGAAATGATAGTCGATAAATTAAATCGATTATTTCAACCTAGTGAATCTCAAGTCGAATTTGCCAATAGTATTTATGTACCGAGAAGTACAAGAAGTTGGCTAGTCAAAGTTCATGGTAAATTTTTTATTTTATCAAGAATTAAATTTAATAATTTAAATTGTTTATTTTTTTAGCTATTTTGGGAATAATTGCTTGGGTATTTTTGGGAAGTATAGGAATTCTATTGGCTAGATATTATAAACCTTTATGGCCTAATCATGTTTTACATTCGTTCAGAGTTTGGTTCTCAGTAATTTTAAAAAAAATTAAATTTTATTTTAGGGAAATAATAATTACTTTTTTAAAAAATAGTTTCATAGATCAATTATGATTTTTGTTACTTTATTGAGTTTACTTAGTTTATTATTTGCATTAGTCGAATTGAATTGGGGCTGGTCTAGCAATGGACATGATTACTTACATTCAGTTCTTGGAGCTATAGTTATAATATGTTCTTGTATTAATGTAAGTTTTCAAATTTTTATTTAATGAAGAATTGAAAATTTGAAATTTTAATAATTTAAGCCAATTCTTGGATTTTTCAGGCCATCACCAACAAGCTATTTAAGATGTTTGTATTTTTGGTGTCATTGGCTTGTAGGAGTAATAGCTTATTGTTTAGCAAGTAAGCCATTTTTATGTTAATGTATCTTTTTAAGCCAATATTGATACACTGTAAACTAAAATATTAGTCTTTTTGTTTGAACTTCCAGAGTGGAACGAGGGTCAGACTTTAATTAAAAATTTTTTTTTTGTAAAATTTTTTAAAATTCATTAAAAATTTTCCGAAAAAAAATTTTACAGAAAAAATGCTTTGTAACATCAACCGTAACTTTACGAAATCATAAATTATGAAAAATTGCGATCAGTTACGATCAAAAGTGATGACATATTTTCAAAACTTTTCACACACTTGACAAGACTTTTTTCAAAAAATTCTGTAAACTCTTTAATTATGTAATTTTTTTTTAAAAAGTACCAACAATTTTCATTGGTATGGACTTAGGTAAATCGGATGTACCGAATTGGTGTTCATGGGTTTTATTCGCTTGGGTTATATTTCACATTATAGTCGAATTAGTTCTAGAAATTCATTATTGTTGTACATTCTCACAACTACAAGGAAGTAAGTTCAATCTTATTTTTAAAAAAAAATTTTAAAAATTAAAATTTATTTCATTTAAAGATTATAGTGAAAAAAATACCGATTACGATAAAATTAATAAAATACCAATTAAAAAGAAAAATCCACCGGTAATTTTTAGACATGAAAAAAATTTTTTTTTTAAATTTTATTTATATTTTTTTGTAAAGGGTTTCAGATGGAAACCAAGTCTCCTATTTGTTTATTCAATTGTGACAGCTTTGGTTGTCAGTGCCTTAATAATAGCTATCTTTCTATTGGACTAATTAGGAAAACATACAATTCAATTTAATTGAAAATTTGCTTTTTTATTTTTTGAAATTTTCATAGTATTTTGATGCTTCGTTTTTTGAGAGATTACCACTGACAATATTTTTTAAAATATGTTTAACGAAAAATTTTATAAAAATTTAAGCTTTGAGCTTAGACAATTTGCGCAAAACAAATTCAAGTAAAAGCAGTGATTATTTTTTGGTGTATTTGGATTTTGATAGTTTAGTTTTTAAAAATTTTAATTTTTTTCATTTTTTATTGAATTTGTGTAATAAATAAAATTTTTTCAAATTAAATTTCTTATATCTTGATTAAAAAAACAAAGCGCTTTCTTTCTTAAATCAAAAATCTAATTTTAAGGTTTTTTAATTTAATTTTAAAATATTAAGAAAATGACGTCGAGTATTCAATTTTATAAGAAAATTTTATTTTTAAATAAATGAAACTATTTTATATTGTAATACAAGCATATAAAGACTTTTTTCAGCATTTAATGCACGGTAAAGATGCCGATCAGCATTATTTGATGAGCAATCATACTTTATTATTACATAGTGATCACGACGATGAGCTTATTGAATCAGTATTTTTATTTTTTTATTTTAAAAATTAAAAAAAATAATTTAACTCAAAATTTAAGCACCAGTCTATTTTGAATGCTATTTTTGCCGCGATTTCAACCTCATGTATTAGTCTAACATTTATTATTTGTTTAATAATAAGAAAGCTTATTTTGTCAAGGTAATTTAAATTTGAAATTGAGATATTTATTTTTAAAATAATTTCAAAAAAAGGTTTCGTTCACATGCAAAAATAAAGATACGACGTTATTCAAAGGTAAATGGCTCAGCTAATAAAAAAGCAGAAGTGAAAGATGAGCAAAAAGAATCCTTACCTATTATAATTGAAAATAAGGAGCAAATAAATGAAAAAATGAAAATTAGTCAAAACATTTTACCGAAAGAAGAGCCAAAAAAATTTTGTCCAAAATGTAGTCCAAATAATTTTCATTAATTTTCTTTTCTTTTGAATAAAATTTTCTTTACTCAGCTACTTTTCTTGTAAAATTCATTTTTCGATTGAATCTTGGACAAAATTAATGCTGACAATCGAGAATTTTGGATAAATTAGTCATAGAACATTTTTTTGATAATAAACCTTCTTTTTTAAAGAATCAAATAACTTTCTTAGTGGTTTTGATATGAAAAAGATATTAGTGACTATGACAAAGGCTAAATCAAATTCAGTGTTCTTTATTTAAGTTTCGATTTGGCAAGTTTTCAAAAAAAAAATTTATAAAAGAAAAAATTTTAACCACTATTTTTAACTCTTTTATAATATTTAAAATTTTTTTATAATTTTTTTTTGACTCTTAAATGCTCGGTTTTGTTGGCTTTACCAGAAGCCTTGACGCGTCTTGAGAAAAAAGAAAATTAGACTCGTACTTAAACCTGAGTTTATTTGATAAAACAAAGTATAAATATTCATTGTTGATCGTTTGCCTTATAACAAAATAATTCTTTTAAAAGATAAAAATAATTAAAAAATTCAACGCTACTTTAGGGCTAAAGCAGCCTAGTTTCAAGATATTATTAAAAAATTAATAATGACCTAATTTTGAAAATTTTTTTTTCTTGATAAAAAATAGGCGTTAAACGAAGATTCTAAGTAAATAAAAAAAAATACAATTTTATTTTAGTCTGTTAAAGACTATTACTAGGAATCACCACTACTTTTGAAATATATACAATAAAATATCTCGTTTATTCGCATAAATAATAATATTTCTCTAAAGAAAATTTTTAAAAATAAAAAAAAAATTTTTTTTCTCTTTCAATCAAAATAAAAAATGACAATTGATTCTTCGAGCCTACTTTGTTCTAAATTCAATAACGTAAGACTTTTGACTTATTTTGAACCTTGAAAAAACTAATTGTAAAATTATTTTCAAAAAAAAAAAAGCATGAGAAAAATATAAGAAGTCTTAAGTTAAATGGTCATGTTGGTTTTGATACTTTACCCGATCAAATAGTGGCTAAAAATGTATCAGATGGCTTTACATTTAATGTACTTTGTTTAGGAGAAACTGGCATTGGAAAATCGACTTTAATCGATACTTTATTTAACACTAAATTTGATTGGGAATCAAGTTCCCATTTTGAGCCCAAGGTCCGTTTGAATAAAACAACTTATGACTTACAAGAGAGTAATGTACGCTTAAAGCTTTCAATAGTCGAGAGTGTTGGCTTTGGCGATCAAATAGACAAAGAAGAAACTTATAAAATTCTCTCAGATTATTTAGACAATCAATTCGAGGCTTATTTACAAGAAGAGTTAAAAATAAAAAGAAATTTCGCCATTCTAAATGACACGCGTATTCATGCTTGTTTGTATTTTATAAGCCCGACTGGTCATACTATTAAATCTTTGGATTTAATAACTATGAAAAAAATTGATCAAAAAGTTAATATTATACCAATTATTGCCAAGGCTGATACAATTGCTAAAAATGAATTGCTTAAATTTAAGCAAAGAATAATGCAAGATTTAATTGCTAATCAAGTTAAGATTTATCAATTTCCTATTGATGATGAAACTGTTGTCGAGCTAAATGCTTCTATGAATGTAATTTTTATGATTTATTTTATTAAAAAAAAATATTTTGAAATGTTTTTTTGTTAAGTCTCATTTACCATTTGCGGTTGTTGGTAGTAGTGATTTGATTAAAGTTGGTAATAAACAAGTAAGAGCACGTCAGTATCCATGGGGTGTTGTTATTGTTGATAACGAGTCTCATAGTGATTTTGTCAAATTGAGAGAAATGTTTCTGAGAACAAATATGTATGATTTGATTGAGAAGACTCATTTGAAGCATTATGAGTTGTATAGACGCAATCGATTAGTCGAAATGGGCTTTGCTGATTGTTCTAGTGTTAATGGTAAAGTTCTATCGATATCTGAGACTTATGAGGCTAAGCACACAGAGTTGAAGGCAGAGATACAAAAAAAAGAAGATGAGATTAAAGAAGCGTTTGTGGCTAAGGTTAAAGCTAAGGAAGCCGAGCTCAAAGAGGCTGAAAAAGAGGTAATTTAATATAATTATTTATGAGTAAAATTTTGATTTTTAAAAACTGTTTATTTTTAATTTTTAGTTGCATGAAAAATTTGTAATGCTTAAAAAACAACACGCAGAACAAAAAGAAAGAGTCGAAGAGAAAAAACGAATTTTAGACGAGGAAATGAAAGAATTTCAACGTAGAAAATTCTCTTTGGAGCAATCTAGAATTCATTCATTAGGAACATTGAAATCAGCAAAGAAAAAATAGAATTCTTTTTTTTCTATTGAATAATATTGTGTAATTTTTGTATAACTTTAAAAATATGATTCTCAATAAATTTTTTTTTAACATGATTTTTAATAAAAAATAGTTTTTAATAATTTTATTATTTTTCTAATTAGTTGTTATGTAAAAATATTATGATGCTTTTTTTTGGGACCCGTAGCCAATACATTAGAGAGCATATTTGTCATACAGCAGTTGCCTCGAAATATTTTACAATTGCCAAAAAATTTTTTTTAAATATTTAAAAAAATTTTTTGCCAACTGTAATGGTAACGGTAATGGTAATGTAAATGGTAATGCCACTTATTCGAAACAAGTGCTGTCCCTATTGTAAAAAACCTCGAAAGACTTTTACTTAAATTGAGAGTGGGAAACTAAATAAACAAAACTTAAATTGAGCATATTTTATCGATTTAAAATTAAAATAAATAAAACAAGATTCTTCTTTTTGGTAAAATTTTTTTATTCGTGCGACGTTTCGACAAGCGAAGTTGTCATTTTCAAGGAATAAAATCTAAAAATAATGTTAAAGAAATTATAATCAAAAGTTAAACAAATTCTACGCCATCATAATTGATCTTGTGACCGGGGTTATCCTGCATATGTTGGAAACAAGATGAAGTTTTTCCTGTTCTGTGCTCTTTAACTCTATGATGTAAAATTCTCTCAGTCTTACCAATGTATTCCGCGGTACAAGTTTCGCATTTTATCTTGTTAACTACCAGAGACTGTGCTTGAGCATCTTTCATTTTACCCTTGAACGAGAAAAAGGAATCATCTTGTTTCCAACATATGCAGGATAACCCCGGTCACAAGATCAATTATGATGGCGTAGAGATTCTTGATAGAGCGAGTAACAACATGAAGCTTCAAATCAAAGAACTCCTCCATATATTAAAGCAAAAACCAATATTGAACAAACAGTTGAATTCACAATCCAACTTTGATATCAAGACGATCATTGTTAAAGCATATCAACAATTTAGAGAGAAAAAGTAGTGGGGTTGCAAGTACATATTAATTGTACTCAGCCCCACTACTTGCAGCTATTTAATTAAATTTCCTTTTGAACTTATAAACTTTTAAATTGTTTGTAAAAAAATTATAATAATTTTTGAAGTTTCAATTTCAAAACATTTTGAAATTTCAATTTCAAAAATTCAATATAATTTTTCACCCGTTATTAATTTAATGCATCAATTTGTTTAACTTTTGATTATAATTTCTTTAACATTATTTTTAGATTTTATTCCTTGAAAATGACAACTTCGCTTGTCGAAACGTCGCACGAATAAAAAAATTTTACCAAAAAGAAGAACCTTGTTTTATTTATTATAATTTTAAAACTTAAATTGGTTTAAATGTTTTATTGGAATCCAAAATATAAAGAAAAGAAAAAGGTTTTTATATAATGTAGAAAATATCGTGCTTGTACTTTGAGCTACAGATTAGTCTTAATAATTAATTAAATACTAGGGAAAAGAGTATTGAATGATGTCAAGACTTGGGTCTTAACACTATCATGAATCCGCTGCTGTTAAGAAGTTCAGGCACCTACATAGACCTCTGTAATTTTATATGAAAAGTATTATAAGTTCGATCGATTTCATGATTAATTTTAGGTATTAGCTACGTATTTAAAATTGAGCTCTAATCTTTAATTCCGAGTTAATAATTATGATTAGCAAGGTCCAAATTTAAATAAAAGTATCTTAGAAATTTTTTTATTTTTTCGACTAATGGTGCTTCCTTTAAAATTATTTTGTTAATTAAAAAAAAAAGTAATAAAAAATATTAAATTATTGTTCAATTAAAAGCGCGGTATTAAAACACGCTTCTTTATTTTTTAGAAAAATGCGGACCTTTCTTAGCAAGGCTTAAAATATGTTATGGATATGTTGACTTTTCCGTTTTTTATTATTTTTTTTACCTTTTTTTCTGATGCTTGAGGAAAATCAAGTAATTGTTTAGTAACTTAGCTTATAGCCTTGCGTGAAAGTTTTAACAATTTTCCACAAGAAAATATGTGGTTAGAACGAGTCTTTTTTTTTCCAGTCGAGAAGTAAGATTCCGACTTAAAATTTTTATTTTTTTTTAATTTTTGGATTAGTATGTAGGACGAAGTAAGCATACTACACATTTGATATTAGTTTTGCATGAAAGGTCATAAAATAAGAGGTCGGATTTGTTTTAAGCATTTCTAGAACAGGTCCTCGTTTTTCTTAAAAATTAAGGTCCGTGTTCAAAACACCCTAAAATAAGTAATTAGATTAAAAACAAAAAATTTTTTCGAATTTCTGCTTTTAAGCGCATCCTTATGTTTTACAAATATACCGAAATTTTTGTGAACCTTATGTATTAGGCGGGACTGTGAAGTTAATTTCTATTCACTCATTTCAATTCATTATTTTAAGTTGTATTTTTTAACTGAATAAATTTTTTCTAAAATTTAAATTGCAACAATTTGTAACATTTTTGCTACATCCAACAAAACAGAAAAAAAAATTTTTTTTCCAATCGAACAATTTTTTTCAGAACTGACTTTTGGAGTAGTTTGACTAAGGGTATAGGACTCTTAAAAACGAAATTTCAAATTTAATCCTATTGCATTAAATACGGCATTCATTTAAGAAATTTGAATGTAACTCAATAAATCTATTTACTTTTAACAACTGCATCATTAATTTTGCAGTTGAACTGAGTATGGTTAACAAAACTTTAAAAATGATTATCTATTTTAAATATTAAAAAATAAACAAGTAAATATTTGTTTACGATAAAAAATCCCTAAAATAATTAAATATTATATAATATATTTATTTATTTTTTATAAGTCTTTTCTATTACTTATTTATATTTTAACAGGTCTAAAGTAACCTACGAAATTTTAACAATTTTCAAATTGAATTCATTAATTTTCGTTGATAAAATTAAAAACAAATAGAATATAATTTTAGAAAAAAAATTTTATTGACTTTGATCACATTTTGTTTGAATTTTTTGTAAAATAAATAATTTTCTTAAATAAACTTTATAAGTATAAGAGATAAATTAGACGAAAAAAAAAGAAGTTCTTTTGAAATTATCGTTAAATTAAAATCGAAATATCGATCTTAAAATAAAAAATCCTATTACAAATACATTAAATCCATTATTTGTAAAGATTAGACTAGTAGCTGATGATGATGGCTTTTTAGTTGTTGTTGTCGAGCGTGTTGTTGTTGGTGTTAATTTATCGAATGTTTTCTAAATTTTGAGAAAAAAAATAAAAATTTCCAACAAAAAAAAATGAATCAAAATTAAAAAAAATTACTTTAATTGAGCTTAGTAATGGATATTTTCCCTCTGAGCATGAATTTCCATTAAAATCATCCAAATCTAAATTTTAAAATAATTTTAAATCCCCTCGAAAAAAATTCTTTAAATTTTTTTTTTGTATTATTACCTAAAGACCAGATCATAGCACCTGCTAGTTTTCTTTTAGCTACATATTCACATTTAATCTGAATACTCTTCGGGTCATCATAACCAACCCATTGATCATCTTTATACGCAAATGGAATCTTTTGCTCCTCATTCCATTCTTTAGTCCAACCATCTTTTAATAATTTACACACTTCAAAATAAGACAAGAAACCAGCTGCTTGTGTATATGGACCAGCTTTACCGGCCTCAGTAGCTGGAGCATTCATTCCATTCATTTTTTTAGACTTTAAAGTAAAAGTTCTACCGTACATAGCAAGACCAAGTACAAGTTTTTCAGCTGGAGCACCAAATTCAATCCAAGCATTAATACTAGCTTCTTGATTCAATGTTTGTTGATCACCAGTTTGTTCAGATCTAGCAAATAAAGGACTATTGTGACCAGTGCGTTGATTCCATGAACCATGATAATCATAAGCCATAAGATTAATATAATCTAAATATTGTGAGACTTTATCAACTTCATAACCGGCTTGGACTTTTGGTCTCCAAACAGCGACAGCAGCAGTCAATAGCAATCTTGGCTTATTACTTACAAATGCTTCATTTTGAAATTCAAGTCTAATATCTTTACACAATTTGGTAAATCCTAATTTATCTTTATTAGTTTCTGGAAATTCCCAATCCAAATCTAGACCATCAAAGTTATACTTTCTTAACACTTCAATTGTAGCCTTTATAAATTTTTTTCTAAAAAATTTACAAAATTTTAAAAATTAAATATTTTTTTTTTGAATTTTTTAATTTACCTATTTTCATCATTATCACATAATTTGCGAAATTTTTCTACACCGGCACTAGCACCACCAATCGAAAGCAAGGTCTTCAAAGCCGGATTTTTTTTCTTTAATTTTTTAAAATCATCATACAAACTCTTTATAAACAGATGAAAATTAGAAAAAAAAATTTAAAAAAATAAAAATTAATTTTTTAAAGACTAACAGGTGTATTTGCATCATCGGACATGTCATTTTTTTCAAATGGCATCAATTTCCATTTATCAGTATCAATATTAGCAAATGCAAAATAGGCATGTGTACAAAGTTTAGGATCGATATTTTTCGGTATAAATTTGACTTCTTCTTTTCTATGCTGAGACCAATTCTATTAAAAAAAAAAAATTTAAAAAAATTAATTTAATTTTTTTTTTTGAATATTTGGTCTCATACTGTGTAATAGCATCCAATTACGTATTCACCTTTAAAAAAAAAGAAAATCAATAGAAAAATATTGGACTTAAAAGATTAAATTTATTCTTTAGCTTACAAGTAATGTATTTAAGCAAGCTGATTAGAATTAAAATAAGCGGATGACGTAAAGTTCCCATTATTAAATTTGTTTTCAAAGCAAACTTTGTGATCTGAATGAAGATATAAAAAAAAAATAATAAATTTTGGAAATATCAAAAATAATAGGGAAAATATAAAGCTTTTTATAAGTTATCTTATATTTTTAAAGGATTAAGAATTTATTAATTTTGTTTTGTTTAATATTTTGGGTGACAAGATAACTTAATTATCAAAAGGAAAAAATAAATTGTCTAATTCTCTTAAGGTAGGGCCATGGATAACTAAATAAGAAGCCCATTTAATATAAGTTAAATGAGGAAGTAAATTTTTCTTCTTTTTTTATTATTTTTTAAAGGAGTTATATTTTTGTATTTTTTTTTGTTTCTTATTTGTCAAACTATTTTATTAAAAGTAAATAGAAATAGAATCTAGCATTTGTATGCTAAAACTGGACTATGGAAAATAGTTAAAGCAAAAATCAATTAGACTCGATCTTTATTCAATTATTTTTATTTTTTTGTTGCAAATAGGAGGCTTATGTTTCACCCAAGTAATTGAGAATGTCCTCATTTTATTAAATGTGATTTATTAAAGATTTGCGTCTTAGTACATATCTCTTAAGCTTTTAAATAAATGTCATTGAGGATTTTTTGTTTTTGTTTATTTTAGCTTGATTATAAAGTGAGATTAAGAATTTTTTCTGTTTTTTTTTGTTGTTGCTCTTTTGTTTTTAGAATAAATCAAATCAAGAGAGATAAAGTATTTTCTAACTTTTTGTTTCCATGTCCTTGAAACAAATTGTATTTTTTTTTCTAATAATCACATATAAAAGATTAACTACTAAATCATTTTTTATAATTAATTTTTTTCAAAATATCTTATTGAGTTTTATTTCGATGAAACAATTTCAAAATTATTTTTTTTTGTTCAATTATTTATTTAATACAGTCACACCTCATTTTTATCAGCATGTTTGCAACTAACGGTGATATAACTGAGTTGTGATACAAGTAAAAAATAATAAATAAATAACTTATTACAGTAAATAACAATTAAATAATTAAATGTAAGTCGATCGTTTTATATTCGCCTTCAAATACAAAGACTAAAAAGTGTTTGAAAGCAATTTAAAGATTTTAATTAAAAAGGAATTGATATTTTTTTTATCTAAAAAAAAGAAGTTTTTGTCGAAACGTTGGTAATTTTTTAAAGGGTTGTTAATTGAACTTTTAAGCTTATTCAAAATTTTTCAGGATTAAATCATTTAGGAAATATTTTAAATTTTTCAAGAAAATCAAGTTTCATCGGAATTAAGTTAAATCATTTTTTTACTGGAAAAAGTTCAAAATATTTAAAGTGAGTTGAAAATAAAAGTTATATTTTTTTAGTGAACGGGAAAAATCGTTTGACGAAAAAATATCTTTTATAGTATAAAAAAATAACGTTTATAGAATGAAAATTTTTAAGTTTATTTTACGTGAATAACTTTTTTAAAAAATAAATTCAAATTTTTAATTAATTTTTAGGATAACTTGTATTTTATTAGAATCATCATAGTTAAAGCGATAAAGGTTGTTGGAACTTTCATAATTGACGAATTTCTTAATTATTGAGTTAAAAGTTAGTTTCCTAAAATTTTTTTAGAATACTTCCGATAACAGGAATAAGACATACAAATATAATTAATAAAAAACTTATTATGATCTTACCAAGTATTTAATTTCATTATACGACCAAGAATTGAACATATTGACGATATTTACTCAACAGAAAAGATTACATTGATGATATTGAAACAAATGATCGATCGGATTTTTCAAAATATTGAAACTAAAAATTTAATACAGACATGTCGAAAGTTGAATTAAACGATTCCAGGAGCAAAGAACAAGAGAGACCTCAAAAAAGTGATGATGTAATAGTTGATATGAGAAAAAAAACAAATAGAATGAAAACAAAAAAAAATTAAGGTTTTTTAGAATTAAATTCCATTCTTTGCTAATTTTGACCAGTATCTCTTAGCCTTTTTATAAATTTTTCAGCTTTAGTTTAAGGTGCTCAATGGTTGCCACCGAAAAGGATTTTTTAAGATTTAGCTTTTTGAAAGTTAAATCATTAAAATTCGCCCATCTTTTTCTAAAGCCTAATTATTTTTCAAAAGTGATATTAAGTTAACAAGTGAACGAATGCTGGAATTTTGTAAAAAAAAAAAAACAAAATAAAAATATCTCATTAATTAAATAAAAAGACACAATTTAAATAATTTTTTATTTATAGAAGCAATTTTAAGATAAAAAAATTTTTTTAGGTCATTACCTCTCTATCATTCTTTTAAAATTTAACTTCATTTTGAAAATACTTGAATATTTTTAATCTTAAATTAAAAAGATTGTGTATTATTTTAGCATTAAAAAAGTGTTAAGATTTTAAAATTGAGATTTTTTTCGCAATGTTAAATGAAGTAAAAGATCATGATGTTGATCTTTCGTTCGACTTTGGAAATTTTGAAGACTATACACTTGAATCAATTTATTCACTTCCAAATATTTTGGTTCAATCAGGCAGAATATTTGTAACAGAACCATTTGTTAGTATGGTTCATTCATTTGGTGTCAGTATATTTACACTTAGATTTGTAGAAGCTATGTTAGATTATAATGAAAAAATTAAACCTATGAATAAAATTTTATTGTTCGTCAAAAATGTTTATTATGGTTCAGTTGTTTTTAGAAGACAAGTCGATTTTACACTTTCTATAACAGGATACGAAACACCTTTAATAGGAGAGGTTGCTTTCAGAAATTAAGAAATGGAAAAACTCCTTTTAAAGTGCATATTGTGTTTTACTGAATATGTTAATTGTAACTACGTCATCGGTATGAAAATTTCTGCCAAAGAAAGATTTGAAATAGAAATTTTTATACTAGAAAGAATAAATAAAAATTTCGATCTAAATAAATGCGAAAATTTAAAAAACGAATTCTTTTCTCAGATTGATTATAAAAAAGAAGATCATATAGATTTGTATCCGAGAGAGAAGCTAATGATTGATTATCAAAATGGAAACCTAACAGACTTTAATGCTAAAATTTTACTTAAAGCAAAGAGAACACAAAATGATCTTAGTCCTATCGAATTCAGCTTAAATAGCTGTCTTATTGATCAGGATCTTAGCAAAGAAATTTCTCAATTGAACGTAACTATATCTTCAAAAGATTTGGAAGAGTTATTTAATTGTTGGAAAGAACATATGAAACAATATAACTAAATTCACTTAGAAAAAAAATTTTTTGATTTAAATTAAAAAAACAAAAAACGGCTAAGTTTAATATTGTATTGTTTCATCAATTCATTTTTTTATCAATTCATTCAAACTAAAAAAATCTTATTAAAAAAAAAATTTAAATAGTTTAATAAAAAAATTCCGAATAAAATGTCAAAGTCAATGATCAAAATTTCATAATCAGAATAACTGTATTAAAATAAATTTGTCACAGATGAATAAGTAATAAAACACAGTTAAATTGGCACATAAAAAATAGCAAATTTAAGGCAACGTAGTTAATTTCCACTATTTTTAAACTCCTCCTATGAAAAATTATTTGCGTTTCATTTATTAAATTAAGTGTTAACTAATTAAATATTCAGCGTGAAATAAATAATTAGGAGTATTTTTCCACTTTAGCAATTTTTCCGCATGTTTTGAAATTTTTCGTCATTTTTTCTATAAATTTGTTTTTAAAAATAAGTTTTGACATTATGATGTATAATGGAAAAATTTTTTTGTTAAAAAATAATTGTTAAAACTTTAAATTAAATAAAAATGTCAAAACCCTAAAAAAGATTAAATAATTTTTGCTCGACCACATTACCAATCAAAAAAAATTGGTTTGTGATGCATGCCAAGTCTAATTAGATGGTGTGCCTAACAAACGCACATACAAAAATTTTCAACGCAATATCAAAAATTTTTAGCAAACACGAATTTTATTCTAACAGACATTAACTGATCACATAAAACTTTTTAACATACAAAATTAAACAATTCCAACGCACATTAGGGTTTAATTTTAAAAACTGATTAGCAAATATTT
The DNA here is from genome assembly GCA_002922825.1 of Brachionus calyciflorus. NCBI lineage: Eukaryota > Metazoa > Rotifera > Eurotatoria > Ploima > Brachionidae > Brachionus > Brachionus calyciflorus. Next base: position 230,141 of record NTPY01000323.1, read on the forward strand.
ATTTTATTTCAACCTACATATTTAATTCACATAAATCATTAAATTTCATGACTAAAATCGTGAAAAACTACGCTGAAAAGCGAAAATTTGTTTAAAATGAAAATTTATTTTGATAAAGTTATGGTTTTTGTTTCAAATAACACATAATACATGGTTAAATCATTTTAAAATACTTATAAAACCATTAATGCAAAACTATACTCATATAACTTCAAATAATATCTTTGTTTGAGAAACTTTGCGATCAAATTAAACAAAAGCGGAGCAAATATTAGCAATTTTAAAATCGATTTTTTCCAGAGGTTCATTAAGAAAGAAGTGATATTTATTATTCCTGAAAGAACATGGTGTTGAAGATCCAAAAATATATGTTACCCACCTAATATCACTTATCTATCAGCTCTCTAGCTGATGAGTTTAGATAAGCAATTCTTACATATGTTTGACACTTATCTTAAAAGCTAGAATCTTCGAGATGCTGAACAGCATTCTAGAGCTTTCTATCTAGATAAGAAATGCCTACGTGCACATTTATGAGCACGTACTTCATAGTATAAATAAGGATCCTATTCTTAATAACTTCAGGTCGTTCCCTCATAACCATTCGCTGCTACCAAATGTGACTGGATTCAATGAAGGAGTGTTGTTAGCCCATCTACTAATCCACTAGTAGGTATCGCTTGGTTCCTTGCTTCGGTTTCTACCAAGTCTAACAATTCATTTACCTTTTCTCTAACTCTCTTTAGAGTTTAGGTAAATAGTCAACATAAAAAATAATTGGCTGAAAATTTAACTCTGCTTAACAACAACTCACACTTGGACTACCTAAGTCACCTGACGTTCTTTCACTTTGAAACCAGTCGTGTTGTTCTAACTCTTAGCAAATTTTTATTTGAGGTTCCATTTATATTCTTAAAGGTACCATTTCATATTCCACATATCTTCTGCTTCGATATCTATCGGTTTTTATATCTATCGGTTTTCAATTTTTAACTCAAAGTATGAGGCTTTCATATCCAAAGAAGTTTTCTGAGTTCCAATTGTGAGACCAGTTAAATCAGCATTTGAGGTCCCATTTATTTTCTTAAAGGGACTTTTTTTATTCTAAATTTCTTTATCATCGATATCTATCGGTTTTTATCGCTGCTACCAAATGTGACTTGACATTCGCTGCTACC
>NTPY01000323.1:239866-274523 GCA_002922825.1 Brachionus calyciflorus
TTAAATCTCCTAAGATTTGCTTAATAACTCTACTAAAGTCTATAGGAGCATTTTTTAGGCCAAACGGGAGTACAAGGTCCTCATAGTGACCGTCGGGAGTTGAAAAGGCGGTTTTATCTATGGATTCTTCCTCCATTTCTATCTGATAATAACCCGATTTTAAATCTAAAAGGGTGAACCATGCAGAGTCTTTGAGTCTGTCAAAGATATCTCTAGGGTCAGGTATAGGCCATTTTTCAGTGTGGGTAATTTTATTAAGTTTTCGATAAACAATGCACAACCTCATGCTTTTATCGCTTTTTCTTACCACTACAACTGGGGATGACCAAGGAGATCGAGAAGGTCTAATAATTTTAGCCTTTTATCGATCTCATCTCGTAGGAAATTTCTTTCATTTTCCGAGATTCTATAAGGGGCAGTGTAAATTGGCGCACAGTCCTTATCCACTAACCTTATTTTATGCTTACTTACAGAACATTTATCTAGTTCCTGTAAAGATTTAGCAAAAAGTCCTTTGGCTTCATTTGCCATCAAGGAAAATTTATTTTCCTGATTTGTGTCTAGATCACTCGCTGGGATTAATTTTAAATCAGATGTATCCCAAAAATATTCATTATCGCTAGCAGTATCTGTATGAAATATATTAGAAATTTCTTCATTTTGAGCCTCTATTGACTCATTTTCGTCCTCTTTAAATTTGAGGATTCCTTCGGAGGGGAATATCCCACACCCGGTTTTATTAAACCAATCCAGTCCTAATAAGACATCGTGATCATCATGATCAAAAACTAGAAATTCAATGTGGCATTTCCGTCCACCAATATTAACCTCTAATGGTTTTGTGACACCGCTAATATGACTCACTTTGCCATTAGCTGTCCTAATTTTAAGATTGCTTTTAAGAATTTCTATTTTATTATTAATGGCTGTCATGTGGTTCATTATTGAATTAATTGCACCACAGTCTAAACCTATTTTTAAGGTTTTGTTATCGACAAGTCCATTAATCGAACATATATTCTTCGGTCCAACTTCGTCAAGATATACGACATAGACCTTGCTTTCTAAATTCTCGTTTAGCTTACATGAGTTAATTTTTCTTAAATTAGCATAGCATGTGTTTTCATAATGTCCTTTAAGCTTACATCTTATACAGAAGGCTTCATTTTGATTAAGATTTTTCTTTCCCTCTTTGACGTATTTAGAATTATCGTTGTTATTTTTTCTGTTTTGAGATTTATCTCTTAAATCCTTTTCTTTTTTGTAGTGGTTTTTATTTTTATTATCTGGATTTTTGTTAATGAAGGACCTTTCTAAAAACTTTCCTTTTGTATGCCTTGAGTGTTCAAGATAATTAATTGAAAGGACATTGTTATGGTTTTGCTCTAGTTGAGTAGCTAGGTGAATAGTCTCACTTAGAGTCTGTATATTCCTACATGTTACTTCTTTTCTAGTTTGTTCTCTTAAACCTTCTCTAAAATGGAATAATTTTTCCTCTTCAGCCATTAATGGTGTCATGTTTGTTAGCATGTAAAACTTATTGACAAAATTTTCAAATGGCATATTATCCCTGTGTTTAAGAGTAGCTAACTGTAATTGAACCCAGTATTCCTTATTTATTTTTGTAAAGGTACTTCTTAGTTCCTTTTCGAAAAGTGCCCAAGAGCTAGAATTTAAAATGTGTTTCTTTAAGATTTGCGCGGGTACTTTTTCTACAAAATTTACTAGGGAGTTTAACCTATCTTCTTCACGAATGTTTGCCGATATAAAACCTTGTTCTATATTAAACAGCCAGTCCTCGACATCTTCTGAATTTGACCCAGAGAATTTTTTAGTATTTGGGTCTAAGCGTCGAGACTTTCATTTTCCAGCTAATTCAGCTACAAACTTAACTAGTTCTAAAGTCGAATTGGGTAAGGTCGAATCAGGTTTCTTCTCAATAAAATCTGACAGTTTAGGGGTAGGCTTATCGTACTTACCTTGGTTAAAAGGGTTGATTTCCTGTTGACTTATTAAATTAGAATTTTTTATTAACAATTCGCTGTTGTTAGTACGAGTAGGCGTTTTGTTTATAGATGTTGGTACGTATTCGGGCGAATTAGAACTAATTCGATAAGGAGCCGACGGTTCGACCCTGTAGTTATTACTTGTTGTAGGAGCTGGATTAGATGTTTCGGTATTTATGCTTGGAAGTTTTGATTCGGTTAAAACAAAGTTATCGAATGAAAAAGATTGATCGGTAATATTCATCAATTTATAATTGTTTTTATTAATCTCAAGTCTTTCCTTATTTAGGGTGTAATCTTCTTCATCATCGGGATCATCTTCGCTCTGAGAACTTTCTTCTTTATTAAGATTCGATGATTTTAATGAAGATTCAGCGAATTTAACAGATTTTTTTGAATTGAGTTGCTCTCTTAGCTGATTAATTATGTCATCCCTTTTGGAAAGTTGAAATTTAAGTTGACTTTGGTCAGCTCTAAGGATCGTCAATTCTTCTTTCTCGTTAAGTTCTTCCGTAATTTGTTCGGTTTCGCACAATGCATGAATAAGAACGTTCATTTCTCTCTCTTGAACGTCAATTTCTTTATTACGTTCTTCAGCTGATTTATCGCTTCTTGCTGTATTATTAGATTTTTCGAGGAAATTTATGTATACACGGATAGTTGCATCGTTTCTGTATGCTTTTTTCCTAACTTCTGGAAAACTCATTTTTAAAATTTGTTGCCAGCTATTATTTCTCTGGCTTTCGATCTTGCTTTTTAGATCTTCTGAAATGCTAGGATTTTCTGGATTCATCTTAAGTTCTTCTGCTTTTTTATTCTCTTGATTTATCTTAGAATCTTCAATCTTGTTGTTTTTATTATCCATTGCTAATGCTAAAAATTAAGAATTTTATTTCTCTATATATTAAGTTCGATTATTAATTTAAGTTCTTATTATCGTATTTTCTCGCTGCTACCAATATGTTATACGTTCGGATTGGCCCTTCCTTACGTATAATTTCAGAGGGTTTATTAAAAGTGAATTGGATTGGTTTTATTATTTATTATGTTAAAAAACAAATTAAAAGTAAATATAAAAATATAAAAATACAATTGTAATAAATAAAATTTGGAGCTCGCCTTGTTAACTATTTTACAAAGTAATTTATACCTAGTGTAGTTAACGAAGCGTTACAATTGAAATATATAAAATTTAGATATAAACAATTACTCAATACAAAATTGATTGTTTATAAAATTAAACTATGTTTATATAAAATATTTGAAAATGATTAATTATAATATTTAGTTATAGTAAAATATTTATGTGAGGTCTCCAGTATAACAAGTTTATAATCTTTAATGTTAAAAAACCCTTTCATAAAAACCGAATTCTGAAAGTTGATTGAATTTATTTCACAATTTTTTTTTAATTTTCAGAATAAAAAAATTTTGCATGTTTTTTTTTTCAGAATTATTCAGAATTTTATCTCAAACTTCAGCTAGGTAAGTTGCACAATTTAAAACTCGAGATAAAAAATATTGCAATTTTTATAAAAATAGAGTAAAAATTGTTTATCGAAAGAGAAACCAAGATGGTAATGAACTTATTTCTTTACGATGTACCAATGGCAACTGTCAAAAATATCGAAGTCCAGCTGCTGGATCTTTTTTTTCTCTATTTAAAAAACCTATAAGCTTTATCAACGATGCGATCATGATGGAAGCAAAAATACAAAGTTTGGACCAAGAACTAAACAAGTTTAATTTAGAAACAAATTTGGTAAAATTAAAATCTCTAGAGCTAGAAAGAATTTCTTATGAGACACCAAAGTGTAGTGCTGAGGCTGATAAAGTAGTGGAAGAGGTGATTTTGGCCGGCCAAGATTTGGTTTGTGAATTGTGTAAGTCAAAAGGAATTGAAAAAAAGTGTAAAGGAGACTGGGATCTAAAATTACATATTAGCAAATCTCATAAAAGAAAATAAATTTAGCCAATTAACTATTTAATATTGATTTTTGATTTTTTTTTAATAAAGTGTCGATTATTTTCAAGTGTCAATTTTTTGTATAAAATTCACGTGAACTTTAGATCACGAAATTTTTCAGGTGTGAACTATAGTTCACGAAAGTGTCAGTTCACCAGTTCACAAAAAGTCCAGTTCACATAATAAGGGAGGGCCCTAATTTTGAGATCAAACGGTTTGATTCAAACCTCGACACTTCTAAGATAGAGTATCGAACTAAAATTTGAAAGACGGTATGGAAATTTTTTTTCCTATTTTTATTTTTACAGTATCGTTTTGACACGAGGATTTTACGAAATTTTACGTAAATTTACGTTAATTTGCGTAAAACCTAAAAGGGCCAAAAAAAGGTCCATTTTTACTTATGTATTTATAACGACTTTTCGTTATTAATTTATTTGGAAAAAGTCTAAGCCGCTTGGGTAAGTTATATAATATCATAGTTAAAAAAAAAGAAAGAAGTTTCTAAAAAAAAAAAATTAAAATATGTAACAAACAACGGTTTTCAATTTTTAAAAAAAGACCAAAATATTTTTTATAAATAATTAATGTAGCAAATTAATAAAATTAAAAAAAAATTTAATAGTTTAAAGATACACATAGCTTTTTAAAATATTATTTAAAATTTCATATCCCAAAAACACAAAATCTTTTTAAATGGTTTTAATTAATTTTTCCTAAATATCGATTTTAATTTTATTTTAATTTGTCTTTTTAGGTTTATTTTTCATGAGCCAATTTAAGTTTTCTCTCAAACAAAATAAAACGTTTGGTATATTATATTAAATTCTTCGGTTGAAGTCAAAAGTCAGAATCTGACATATAATTCATTAATTATTTACGACCAAGTGATATGAGAGAATTTATCCAAGAAAGTTAAGCTTTTCATTTCTAAAAAATTAAAATAAATTAATCATCTTATTGTCTGAACTTAAGTTTCATACAAGATTTAATTGTGAAGCTCCTACAGAAAGAATAAATTTCATAGGAACTGTAACACTTCATTGGTAAGGTATTCGTAAGGATTAACGCGGGAAGACTATAATTTGATTGTTGTGTTAAGAGATTTATATATAAATTTTTCCTTTTTTCTATAAAAAGCTCAAAAACTTATCTATTTCTGATATTTTACGAAAATTTACAAAAATTTACGAAATTTTACCTTTTTTCACGAAAATTTACGGGTAAAAAAGTGTAATTTTTACGTTTTTTACGTATTTTTACTTTTTTTTGTTTATTCAATTTTCTCACTTTAAAAACTAAAAATTAACAAAAATCACCAAAAATAAGTAAAAATGGACCTTTTTTGGCCCTTTTCGGTTTTACGCAAATTGACGTAAAATTACGTAATATTACGTAATTTTCCTTTTGTAAATTAACGTAAATTTACGTAAAATTACCGATTTTTACGTAAAATTACGTAATTATAGTTTAGAATTAAAGTAGTTTTATTCCATTAAAACACAAAGAGATATTTTGCCAACTTATTTGAAATTTTAAAATCGTTAAAATAACAAACTAGTGCAATATTATTCCAAAAAAATGTGAATTAATGAAGCTATTAAATATTAATTTATTTTAAATTGATTTGCGAAAAAAGAAGTAATGTTTTGAAAATAAGACGATTTTTAAAGACAAAAAATTAACCATTTTTTACTAAAATATCAACGTCAACAAACTTTTCGTATACACTCAAAAAAAATTTTTATTTTAAATTTTTAGAAAATTAATATTTAGAACACCTAAATCACAAACGTAGTCAATTTCGGATAAAATAAAATTTTAAAAGTTTAAATTTAATCGAAAATTTAATATTTATTATCATTCAAAATGGGTAAATATTATGAATAATTGAATCAATCGATTCTTTAACTATTTATTTTTAAATTAAATCCTTAGCCGTTTCAACAAATACATCATTATTGATTTCTGTAACACTCATGATTTTATTGGCTGCTTCAATGCAATTGGGAAAAAATTCACTAGCTTCAAGTGAATTAATGACTATTGTGGGTGGATTTTTGGGCTCTGTTTTCTTCGTTGCTTTACTAACTGTAAATAAACACATGTTTTTTTTGTCTTTTTTATTGCTCAGTTTAACTAATATATTACAAAGGCCATAGGAAATTTTGAAAAGTTATTCTTTGGCTATGGATTCCAAACTAAATTATTTCCAGAAGTTGTCGTTGCCCTAGTTGCTTCCATGTTTGTAAGCTCTTTAGTTCATAGAGTATCTGCTTCTACATGGTAAGTAGCCTTTTCAAATGTAAAAATTCTCTTTAATATTACCTACTAAAATTAACATTTACTTAAGTATGGTCTTTTCATTGGTTGCTTTGTACTACATAAATAGAGTTTCACAATCGTTGTATTCTGTCCAAGCAACTCAAACAGCTATTAAAAAGAAGAAATAGACAACAACAACAAAAATAGCATTTAGAGAAAAAGAAATTTTTTAAGATTTTAAATCGAATTTTTCTGGTAAGAACAATCATTTTACAGGTTTATTATTTGTTTTTTTTTAAACGTTTATTTAAAAAATTATTTAAAAAATAAATTTTCGAAAAAAATTTTTTTTTTAAATTTATTTAAATGCTTTTAATGGTCAATTTTCGGTACAAAATTGATTTTTTAATAAAAATTTGGGTTGTTAATTAATCGAATATTAAAAACCCTAATTCAAAAATCGTAATTTAGACAGCTTTTTTAAGCCCAACTTTTAGCATACGATTCGAAAGAACAGTCTTATGTTGTAAACTACTTTGGGATTAAAATTCGTAAACTATTTTTCATGTTTTAAGTATTCCGTCGGCCTAAAAAGTGCTCTCAAAATTACGATTTTCTTTCGAATTAGTGATGTTTTAACTAAAAATTTGTCTCGAGGTGTTTAATGGAGGTAAAAAGGTTCATTAGATTTCAAACAAAAATAAAATCTCCAAATAAAAAATAAAAATTGATATTTCTTTAAAAAATTTTATTAAATAAATATAAAATTTAGCAAATAATTAGATGCAATATAAGCTGATATAAAATAAAAATGATTTACAAAAAAAACAGAATAATTAACTCGTACTGAATTTGACTAGTATATTTATAAATGGCCGGCATGATAATTTAATTGAATCCAACTGGTGGCTCACCAACATCGATTAATAAATGCGTGTAAAATCGTCTCTGTGTTACATTTAATAATTTATATTTAGCACTACTTACACCATCCCATGTCATTCGATTTACACTCGAATATAAAAGCTTTGCTCTTCAATAAGTAACAAAAAAAATATTAAATTCATTTTTAAGAAATTAAAAATTAATTTTTTTTTACCGTTTACTCCATAGCTGTGGCTTTCGTTTTTGATGCTTCATCATTGTATAACGTCCTATTTTAAGTGGTGGTCGTTCTATTTTATAACCTAACCCTTTAAATCTATAATATAAATCATCATCCTCAGCACCTTTTTTTTAACATAAATCTAGATTTAAACCTAATTTTTTTTTCTAGAAAATTAAAATAAAATTTACCCCATCCCCAATATAAATTCGAATAGCCATTAGATGCTATTATATGTTCAGTTCCAAGTATTAAGACACCACCAATTAACTCTTCATATTGTAGTCTTTTAATTATATTTGAAAATTTTTTAAAGATAATTCTCTTTTCTAAAGAAAAAAAAGTTCTTACTGATAATTCATTTCATCTACACCAATCGACATATGCTTTGGATATTTTCCACATGAATACATATTTCTGTCATCTTCTGGTACTAGATCTACATCATGAAAACAATAACAATTATAATTGTCCTCATTAAATGCATAAATAAATGCTGCATTCATAACTATTGCTTTATTAAATGTTCCATTACCAGCCTAAATTTAATGAAAATTTATCTGAAAATTGTAAAAAAATTGAGTCAAAATTTACTTGTTCTGTAACATATATTTTATAATCAAGTTGTTGTCTCTGTAAAATAGGATGCAGATATGACAATAATGTAAATAAATGGTCTTCTCTATCTCGATATGGAATAATAATGGCAATCTATGTTTTAAATTTATTTAAAAAAATTTTTTTTTCAATAAAAAATTTTAAAAAATTTGCTTTCGGTATTTTATTGGGAACAAAAAGAGATCGAAATTTACATGTTGTTATTATTTAAACGAAAAAAAAATTTACAAAATTAAAAATAGATTGCAAAGAAAAAAAATTTTACATCAAAAAGAATACTATTTTTTTTTTGTATTGTTAAGTTTATAAACTAATAGAGATTAGACACAAGAAGAATGTAAAAATCGAACAAAATTTCAATTTAAAACCACTGTTTATCCTAGTTGTATCCGATAGGAAATTTTCTATTTTAGACACATTTAATTGGGTGTTATTTCGGAAAATAATTGTTATTGAATCCGAGTCTATATCTGAAAAAGAATTATAGCTTAAACTCAATTTAGAATCATCGTTGTTAATTATAAAAGGAAATGTTTTTTTATTGTTAGGAGTAGTAGTAGTCGTAGTGGATGATGAAAGAGAAGTTGTTTTATTCAGAGTAGTAAGTGCTTTAGTTGTCAAAGCAGTTGTGGATAATAAAGTAGTAGACTTGGTAAATTCGATTATACTATCAGTTGAATTAATGCTATTACTAAACTCTTCAAATACTGTTTTAATAGCACTAGCTATTGGAAATGCTCCTTCATCACAAAATTCCCCCGTATAATCATCAAAGTCTTTATAAAAAAATATTTAAAAATTTTGAAATTTTTTTCTTTTTTTTAATTTTTAAATACCCAGTGTCCAAAGCATAGTACCACCCAAGGACATTGTATAAGCCCATTTTACTTTTAAAGCAATACTTCTTTGATTATCATACCCAACCCATTGATCTTCATGTGTAGCATAGACCGACTGTTGCTTATCATCCCAGTGCTTTTTCCAATTTTCACTTTTTAATTTATCACATATTTCAAAATAAGAATAAATACCCTCTTCTTTAGTATACGCCCCTGCGATACCACCTTTTAATATTGGCGAGCCTACACGATTTAATGTAGAATTTTTCAAAGTAAAAGATCGACCTTGTAGAAAAAAAAAATAAAAAAAATTTTTATTTTTTATAATTTTTTTTCTATTGAATTACCATAAGCAGCTAGGCCGAAATTAATTTTTTCCGGTGGACATCCATTAGCTATCCAATAATTAATCGAATAATTAGCATTCTTCCAATTATTATCCGATTTATGATTAAATGGCTCTGTATTCCGACCATATAGAGGGCTATTTAAACCCGTAGCATTATCCCATGTACCATGATAATCATAAGTCATCACACTAATCTTTTATATGAAAAAAAAATTTTTTCAAAAAATTTTTTAACTTTTTTTTTTTCATAAAATTACATAATCAAGTTGTTGGCAAAAATTTTTAACAACATAACCATTGTTGATTTTGATAGGATCAGCTGCGACAGCTGCTGTAACAAGTAGTTTTCTTTTACCACTTTTTTCAGCTTCTTCATTAACAGCTATACGAAAATCATTGACTAAATAATTTAAATTCTGCTTGGATAATTTATCAGCTCCTCTTTCCTCTTCGCCTGGAAACTCCCAATCTAAATCAATACCATCAAAATTCCATTCTCTCAATAATTTTAAAGTATTGTCAATGAATTTTAATCTATTGTGAGCACTTCTAGTCGCCATATTAAATCCAGTACTTTTAGCTGACCAACCACCAACAGCAAGTAGAATTTTCAACGCTGGATTTCTTCTCTTTAAACTATAAAGCCTTATAAATAAAGGCATATTGCTTTTTTCTGTCCAATTCATATCATGCTCTTCTGTTGGTATTAAATTTAATGTTTTGGCATCGATTTTAGCAAAGGCATAATGAATATGAGTACATAAAGTCGGATCTATTTTATCCGGATAAAGTGGTGGATCGAGCTCACGATAAGGTGCCCAATTGGCAAAATAGCACACTCTACGTTGTAAAGGAATATCAGAAGTATTTAAACTATAGATTAATTCAAGTAAACATAAGTATAATAATTTCCTAAGCATTTTTTGGTCGAATAAGAAAAAGTTTAATTAAAAATCGTTATAACATATCTAGATACCAAAAAAAAAAGATATTCAAAAAATCCAAATGAACTTTAAACGAGAAATATAATCCATAAAGTTTGAAAAGCAACCAAAAAAAAAAGAAAAAGGTTGGATAAAAATCGAATATCCTTTTAATGGTCATTTGCTTTTTAAGAATAAATTCGCGATTTATTCATACAAATATAAACAAATAACCAAATAAAAACCTATTTTTTTTTCTTCTTCTTTGTCAAAGCAATTGTTGAGCCTAAGCAACCCATAATAACAAAAAACATAAAAGATGGGATTATTTTTTTTTCGATGACAAAAATGCACAAAAACTAACTAACCATATTTGTTTGAGATAAACAACAACAACAATAAAAAAAACTATGACCCATATAAAATGTAAGTAATTAATCAAGGGCGCTTACCTAATACAAACAACTATTTTCGGAATTTTTTTCATTTTCCTATTATTAAACTTACACATGATCATAAATTTTAAATAAAAAAAAATTTTTTTTTTTTGTTTATAAAGTAAATATTTTAGATATTTTATTTATTTGGCTTAGTATTAAATACTGAATAGTTTTTTTTTATTTAAAAAAAAAACTAATGAGCAAAAGATTTTTTCTAAAATTCTAAAATTTATAAAAAAGATTGAAATCAAGCCTATCTATAAAGCCGGTCACTACGTTAAGTAATTAAGCTCTATTATTTGATTTGAATAGAAATTTGACCTATTGGGATAAAATTATTATTGAAATGCACTACAAAAAAAAAAGAAAAAATTGAAGCTTTTCAGTTGACCAGGATTTATATAATAATGGAAAAGTAGTCTTTTTTATTGTTGTTGTTGTTGAAATGTCACATTAATTTTAGTGTCTTTTTTTAAAATTAAATCTTATGTGATAATTTCAAGTTTTGATTGATCCCTTAAGAAGAAATTTAATTTTTAGACGTAGGCCTTTATTTTTAATGTTAAATTTATATATTTTACCAAACTTTTGGACAAATCAAAAAATATATTATTCAAGCAGAGTTTTATATATGAATTTTTTGATGATGAGGCGACTAAAATTTAAAAAAAAAAAGATGGATTAAGTAGTTAGTTCTTTATATTATTTAAAATTTGTCAAGACTTGTAAGTTTTTTTTTTATTAAATTTTATTGTTAAATCGTCTAAAAAGAATTAATCCTATTTTATCCGAAAGCAAATTTTGTTTTTTTTTTTGAAGATGGGGACAATAGAATAATTAACTAACCTTATGTCTTGCTTGACAATTTTTAGGAGACCAAAAACCACCAAACTTTACTTCGGGATTTTCTTTTTCCATTTTGTCTATGAGGCTTTTGTTTGCTTTTCTCTCTTCAATTCTTAATCGTCCATCTAAAAAATAAATAGAAAAATTAAAATTATTAAAAACAAAAGAAAATTAAATACAAAGCCTCTTAATCAATCAAATATTGAATACAACAAAAAAACTTAATGCTTTTTAGTCCTTGATAATAGTGATTATGTAATAACTAAATTAATTGAAATAAAAATTTAGTTTAGTCATCAATTCCGCAAAAAAAAAGAAAGAGTAAAGTGGAGTAAAATATCAAAAAATTTTCAGCTGTTTAAGAATAATTATAAAACTTAATGACCCTTAAGTGTAAGTAGATTATCAAAAACAGTTTATCCTAATAAAGCTTTTTTTCAATATTTATTCATGAGTTGATAATCTATTTGTAAATAGATTAAAGGTGTAATAATATCACAATTTAGAATTTTTATATTTAAGTCCAAATGATGAAAAAAATCTAATAAAACTTATTTGAAATGACAAATTCTTGAATACTCATTTGGATTTTTTTTTCGTTTGTTTTTTTCATATACATGTTTGAATAAACATTTGGAAATTTATTAAGAACTTTAGATTTCGAATAGAAAAACTAAACTAAAAATCAAATAGCTTTAAAATCAACCCACCATTACTTTTTCACTGAATCCTGGTGTACAAATTTTTTGAGAGTAAAATTTTTAATGAATAGAAATGTGTGATGTTTTTATTTACAGTACAATACAAAACAAAGTTAACGACCGGTTTAAACACTGTTTATACATAACATACACAAAACAAAACCAAAGCAGAAACAAAACCAAAAGAGAAACATTAAAAATGGTTTTGTGTCGATTTTGTTTCTGTTCTGTGTTGTTTTTGTTTCGGTTCTGTGTCGGTTTTGTGCATGCTCTGTTTAAAGATTGTTTATGTTTTCGTTAACTTTGTTTCGGATTGTACTGTACTAAGTATTTTTTAACACCCCTTGATTATTGCTTTTTGGACTTTTATTTTTGTTTGAATTATTCATTAAGGCTCATAAACGTATATAAATATTCAAGAGAATTGACGTGAATACAAATAAATTCCTCTGTATATTCATAAGTATCCATTTTCGGAATATATGAATGGGCATGATTGTTTATTTAATAAGACAAAAAATCCTAAAGCCTTAACGTTCAAAAGTTTAGGTCTTAATTTTAATCTCTAGAAGAAAATTACTTTTTAATTGCTACAATTTGTAACATTCTTGCTACATCCACCAAAACAGAAAAAAAAATTGTTATATGTATCTGTAGATCCTATCGATAATATCAACTCTAATGCACTGCATTTGTTTTCAATTTAGATCAAATTAAATAACAATTAAAAATAGATTTGTTTTATCGTATGGTCTGGTTTGAATTAAATTAATTTCTTTTTACGTTTCTTTATTAAAAATGTAATTTCTTTTGTGTACTATTTAAAACTGATGTTAGTCTTAGAAAAAAAAGATTAGAAAAATATAAAGAATTATCTTTTAAACTATAAATATTTTTTATCTAAGCTTATGACTTAGATGAGCATTCTAGGTATTTGAGTATCGAGTATTATACTGAAATATAAAAAATTTTTCCAGAACTGACTTTATGTGTGATCAGTTTGATTTTAGACGTATTCTATTCGCATTTAAATGGTTTTATAATGTTTATATTTGACTTTTTTTTAGGCAGTGTTCAAATCCTTCACCGGGATTTATTTTTCATATCAATTTTCTAATGATAGTCGATAAGGAAGTAAAAAAAAAATTCGTATTTTGCTATAGCAAAGTTGTTACATTTTGAAGCAATTTAAGGCTAAAAGAAAAGTAGAAAAATGAAAAAATTGGGGCTGGTCAAAACGACGAACACCTGTTCCTGAAATTTACCTCAAAAATTTACCTAGTAAAAAATACGAACACGTGTTCGTAAAATTAACTCAAAATTTTTTTAAAGTAAATTTGAAGAGCACTTTGTTAAAAAAATGGAAAAGTGAACATGAATTTTAATGATTTTTCAATCATTAAAAAATTAAATCAAATCGAACGAATTGATATGAGTGAATCGAAATGAACTTTACAGTCCCAAATAATTTTAGCTAAATCCTTTTTTCCTATAGACCTAGAGTATATTAATATTAAAACTTACACAAATTAGGTGGTTGAGGTTCACACAGGTTAACATTTGTATTAAATTTATATTTATTATGCTTGTATTTATTAACTAGTTTATTCATATCTCGAATAGGCAAATAATTTCCTAACAAACTCGATTTATTACTACTAAAATATTCAATGGTTTCATTAATTAGATGTAATTTATTTAATTTAGAAAATAAATTTGAATTTTTTTCGAATAAATCCGAATATTTTTGATTCAAATCGAAGAAAATATTCAAGATTAAATGTTCCAAACATTTCGAATTTGTTTTATTATTCGAATTGTCTCTTAGAAAATTATTGATATGATCTAATGTTTTATTAATATTTCCATTTGTTTCGTTGAGGCTTTTAAACAATAAACTTGAATTAAAATCACATGGTAATGAATGAGTTTGATTTGAATGTTCGAATGCGGACAATATAGAATCATTAAAGCTATTCATATAATTTGAGAATGTTTTAATATTATCATTGTATTGTTTAAGAGCTATCCATATTTGCATTGGTATAACATGATTCTCTTTGAGCATTTTATCTATACTCAAATCCATAAGCTTGAGCTCTTCTTGCATTAATTTAATTTGATGAAAACTCGAATTGTTCGTCGAGCTATGCATTACTAAAATTTGCGATAGAGTTATTATGGTAACAAAAAGAAAAAATATAAATAATAAAAGAGAATGAATTTCTCGTCGCTTTTGTAATTGATTAGCTCTTAGGGAATTGACGCCTGATTCAGCATCGCTTTTATATTTGATTAAAACTAATTTATTATCATCATCATCCGGTTTATTTGTTTGTTTTTTTGACTTGTAACTTAAATAGGATCCTATTTCGACTGATTGTTGTACAAAATCGTCATAGGCTCTTAAATAATCATCACTTTGATTCTCAATCTTAGTGAATAATTTCATTGTCGTTTTTTGAATTGTTTTTATTATTGGAGCTTAAATTATTCTTTAACTCATTTTAGATATTTCGTCTAGCACCCATTGCTTTATCTAAAAAAAAATTAATTTTTAAAAAGTAAATTATTCGAATTAAGTTCAAAATTTTTAATTTTTGAAAATATATGAGAACAAATATTTAAACTAGAGGAAGAATAATTCACAAAAAAAATCGATTTTAAAAAAGCAAAAATAAAAAATCGTCAATATATGAAATTGAGACCTAAAGGATGAAAACAAAAAAAAAAAAGAAGTCAAGGAAGCATAATAATTTGAATAATAACAAAAATTGATTAGGTAAAAAATAAGATATAAAATTTTTTTTTTAAATATTGAAAAACCTGTTTTGAAATAAATCTTAAAAGCTATTTCCTTTAATACCGAAAACAAAAAAATACATCTACAAGGCTTTTATTCACTTTCAAATTGCAATTTGTAACGTAATCATCATCATTCTTCTTTCTATTTTTGTTCCCAATGAATGTTTTTTTGTTTCTTTGATATTATGATAATATTGTTCGGATTAGTTAAATAGTTTCTTGCAATAACAAAAGCACAAAACAAAAAAAAAAGATGAAAATATATAATATAAGGATTATAATTCAATCATATTGAATTTATCAGCATAATTTTGCATTCAAAATTTGAAATAATTTGTATGAACATTTATATAATTTCTTTTTATTTTAGAAATGAAAAATTATTGATTTTTAATTATGCTAAATAAAAAATAAAATTGCAATATTTTTGTAGTTTTTACAAATTGTTCATTTGAAACAATATAAGTTACAGTTTCCATTTACCGGTAAACCCTAATTTTCGACTCCTGTCCTCAAGTTGAAAGATTAAAACCTCTTGTGGATTCGATGTCTTTGCTATTTCTTAATCTTTCACATTTATAGTTGTCTTAAAGCTGTAATTCTAACAAGGGAAAATACTAAAACGATGGGTTAATTTGTCCATTGAAATGCGGCGACAGTTAAAGTCAAACAAAAAATTTATTTTTAATAAGATTTTGATTAAATTAAAGGGTAATTTGATAAAAATAATTTAAATTCTAGACCACAGTAATTTGAAAAATTCATTGATTTCGTTTATTTCGAAAATTATTTTTTTAAGTAAATAATTTTGACAGGTGCTTTTTGTATGAATTTCTCAGAAATAAGACTTTTATGTTTGACTTTCTAGTCTGGCGAAAATTTTATTTGACTTTTCCCTTTACTGAAAGATTGAAACTTCAAAAATTAAAAGAGCATTAACAATTTCAAAAAATATTAAATTTCCTTTCCAATTTTTTGACATTTTTAATGGCACTTAAACTTTAAAAATTTCAATATTGAATCGGTTAGTTAAATTTTTTTAGATAAAATGATCCAAGAAAATGTTGATTACTTTTAATGATATATTTTACAGCAAAAAATCATAAGTCTAGGTTAAAAAAAGAATTTCTTTTTTTATTAATAATTTATTGTGCATGTTCCTTAAAATTTGGTCTGAGTGTTCACGGAACTTTCCATATGAAGTTGAAATAGTTTGAAAATATTAAAAAATAAGGAAATCGTACCCGATGGCACTTTTCTCGATTTTTCTTTTTTTAATATAATGTCGTTTTTTGTTGCGCAGTGAAATATTAAAATAGAATGGTTCAAAATATATACTAAGCAAGTAAATCGAAAGATTTTTTTATTTTAACTCTTAAAAGTCCTTAGCTTTAATTAATTTAAGATTAGAGTGATTAAGGACAAAGAAAATTGTTTTTGAGTATCCTTTTTTTTAATGATTAACATTTGAACGCATGTATAATTCAAAAAATATTTTTGACGATTATTTTCATATTTTTTATATTTCAAATATTTCAAAAATTAAAGTTTATCCACAATTTTGTAACCCTCTTAAGTAAAATATATTATAATTCATTAAAATTTAAATAAAATCGGAAATTAAAACGGATGGGTATATATGGCATGAATTTACATTACAGCTATATTCTGATATAAAAAAGCGATAGAGGAATTAAAAAATGTGTTCATTAAGTACAGCGAAAAGTTAAAGGAAAATAATTCAGCGCAGAGTTCACAGTCAAAACCTTTAACTTCAACTCAATCTTCTTTAAATTCAGCTTCTCAAGAAAATTCTAAGAATATCTCTCTTAGCTTAGCTAAAAGAATTTTAAGCAAAGTTTTAGAAAAAAGTTACGGAAATGTAAATAATAATAAAATAGTTAAAAAAATATTTTGAGGCACTGGTAATTCTTTTTAATGGAAAAACCAATATTATCATCTGGTGGAACGAGAACAAAACCACATTCTCCGTGTTGGCTTTAATAGCTAAAGATAACTTAACTATAATGCCGGCAAGTGTTTCTTCAGAGAGAATTTTCTCAATCGGATCTCTCACAATAACTAAAATTCGTTCTCGTTTGCACCCTGAAACATACCGTGAACTATTGTGCCTAAAATCTTGGTTAAAAGAAAATTAGTTTTTTATTAATCAATTCATTTCTTTTGAATATCTTTAAGAAAAAAATTTGTTATCAATAGACTTAATTTTAAATTTACTTAAATTTTTTAAAATAAATTTGATTTATTTTAAATTAATCAAAAACTGGTTACATTTAACTGGTTTTGATTATTCATTTGTATTTAACAGATACAATTAGCTGTCAAGTACCTAAGTACAACTAGGGATGGTCGACCGGTTAGAATTTCAATATGGTTAAAGTTAACCAGTTAAAGTTTTAGCCGGTTAATTTTAACCGGTTGATTTTGACCAAAAAATTATGACTGGTTAAAGTTAACCGGCTAAAACTTTAACTGGTTAACTTTAACCATATTGAAATTCTAACCGGTCGACCATCCCTAGTTGTACTTAGGTACTTGACAGCTAATTGTATCTTTAAAATACAAATAAATAATCTACACATTGTAGTTGTTTCAAAATTTAATGAATTGTCATTACTTCATAAATTCGAAAATTCACAAAATCGAAGATTTACCATAAAGGAGATTTATTTGTTAGTAAAACCTTTAACCATTTTCTTCTCTTCTCGTCGGTTATTTTAGGCCTACTATAACACTGACTTATTTTAGACGAAAAATTTACGTTGTAAAATTTTTTGATATTTTTGAAAATAATTAATTTCTAAAAAATATTATTTTCGAAAATTAAAAAAAATCTGACATTTGACTGATCCGAAAAAAAGGTCGGTTGGAATTCAGTCGGTAAAAAATTCAGAAAATTTTGCACTATATAACGCATTAAAACTAAATTTTTATCTTTTTTGTTGAATTTTTATTTTTTAAATTAA
This sequence comes from Brachionus calyciflorus, assembly GCA_002922825.1. Taxonomy (NCBI): domain Eukaryota; kingdom Metazoa; phylum Rotifera; class Eurotatoria; order Ploima; family Brachionidae; genus Brachionus; species Brachionus calyciflorus. The sequence goes on from NTPY01000323.1 coordinate 257,717, forward strand.
AGAAATGTCATATGTCGACCAAAATTGTGACACCCTTTAACTAAAGCGTGCTTTCTAATCAATTTAGGTCTCAAAGTTCTTTTTTAGACTTCAAAATTTAAAATTTGAAAAAAATAATTACACTTTGAACTAAACTAAAATGTTATTGATCATGGAAAAAAGTCTTCTTGATTTAAACTTGAATAAAAAAAAACTGATAAAGGAAAATTTATTTTTTTTTGCTTAATACTGCTAAAATTCAAAGCGAAACTTTGAATGTTAATTCAATTTAAAAAAAAGGCTTTATTAAAAATAAGCTTGCGCTTTAGCTTGAAGAAGTGTTAAACTTTGAGGTTCCTAATTTTCAATATTTCTTCCTTGAATACATCTCGATTTTATTTTTTTAAAAATTTTGGAAAATCATCAAAAGACATATTGCCGCTTTGGAGCGAAACTTTAAGAAAATGTTAAGCTTAATTTGTCATGGACAGAGTTTTTTTCATATTTATATTCAGAAGCTTCCTTTAAAAAAAAAAAACAAAGCAAAAAATAAAAATAATTAATAAAATTATTTTGAAAAAGAAAAAAAATTTTTGTATTTTCTTGTTAAAAAAAAATGGGTAAAAGATCAACGAGTAGTACCAAATCGGGTAAATTCATGAACCCAACAGATCAAGCACGTAAACAAGAACGTCGTAAAGAGCTTAAAAAGAATAAACTTCAGCGTAAAATAGTGCGTGAAGCTGTCATTAAACAAAAAGATCCAAGACACATACTCGAAAGTTTAGACAATTTAGACCGTTTGGAATATGATACCAATAATCCGCCACCATACTCAGCCACAGTAATCCAAGAGAAACGACGCAAATTAAAATCCGAATTAAAAAGAATAATTGAGTATTATCACAAAGAAGATCCTAAACAAGCGTATGAATTAAAACAAATGGAAAGTGATTATGATCGTCGTTCATTGGCTCAAAAAACTTTTCACGAGTCAATTGAACAAGCCAAAAAAGTCAAAGTTGAAGAAATACCTTTGCCTGATTCCGAGCAACCAAGTGATCCTACTCCATTTTTATTCCCATTTGGTCTGCCTCCACCACCGCCACCACCTACCGCAACACAAGTTAAAAGCATTTTAAAAACAAGCGATTTTGTAATGCCAAAATTTTCACGTGATCCACCTGGTCCACCATCTGGACCACCACCAGATTTATCCGAATTTCATTTAGATTCAGACGAATATGAATTAGGTTTAAGTGTTAATGAACAAATTCCGACTGATGATAAAAATAAAAAGATTAGATTTGCACCCGAACCCGTACAGTCCATACCACTTCCACAATTAATGCCTCAAGTTCAACCACCACCGCCACCATCACAAGCTTATTTACCACCAGTTAAACAAACAATCTATAATCCAAATTTACAAGCTAAAATTCAACAACAAGCCGAATTGGTCAAACAACAAATATATCAACAAAGTTCACAAAAACCAACTAGTGCACAATCAAGTACGATTGAAGCCAAACCAGTATTACGTAATAAAGTAGCTGAAGTAACACGATTTGTACCTACTAGTGTTATTGTAAGACGACCTGGACACGAACAACAACAACAACAACAATATAAACAACAAGAACAGACAAGACCTTATGATTATACACAAAGAAGTGAATTATCAACTAGTGTTAAGAGTAATACGAATATTATTCAAAGTAATAGCAATAATAATAAATCGACTGATGCGGCCTATGAGGATTTTATGAAAGAAGTTTCGGAATTGTTATAAAAATTTGTCTATTTTTTGTTATATTTTGTATAAAAATTGTTAAAAATAAAGTTTTTAAAAAAATATGTTATTTTCTTGAGGACCAATTTTACTTTTTAATTTTTCGTAAGAAAGCTTTTTAGTAAAAAATTCATACAAAAACGAATTAAAGTGAAAAATAATTTAGAAGAGGGTCTAAAAATTTTAGATAAATAAATCGTATTTCAGCGTTTAATTGTACTAAAAATAGATTTCATTAATGGTAAAAAAATTTTATTTTACAATTAGAGGATAAAATAAGATTTACAATTTATAAAGGAATAGTCGCACCGTTGTTGGTGAAAAAATTTTTTAAACAATTTAATTGTTAATTGGAGTCGGCATTTTAAAGTTTTTTTTTTCTTATTTTTTTGATCAACAAAAAATCGAATGCAAAGCACTTAAAAAGGACTTTTGGTTGAAAAAAAATTGTTTCATAGTGCATGGATTAATTTTTTAGAAAATCTGACAAACGAGGCCGAGGTGGGGTGGGTCTTTTTTTTGAAAAAAAACTCTGTCTCAGGCTTTTCTTTCACAATAAATTAAGGTCTGAAATGTCAGAAAATCTGCAAAATAAGGGGTGTGACCATTTAAATAAAAAAAAACATTAATTTTTTGCCATTTTTTTCTTAACATTTTAACTTTTTATTCATTATATTTAGGCGATAGAGTGACTTTATTTAAGCAAGAATAGTCAAAACAACTTAATTGTGTGAGTGGTTCAAGTCGTTTGATGGAAGACCTTAAAATTTCAATAAATTAGCAAACCTAGTTGAGTAAAGGGTTCAAGTTCCTACTTAAGGAACAAAAAACACACCAATGTTTAACTCAAATGTTAGCTTAATTGGATCAATCTTAATTTTTTTATTTGAGTCTTATAGGCAAAGACCCAAATCTGGAGACCACATTTAACTACATGTTTCTTTTTTGTTATATAACTAGAAATTTGAACAACATTAAAAAAATCAATAAAAAAAAATTAGCTAGAATTCAAAAGTTTTTATTTAAATATTGTAAATGAAAGTTTCGTTTTTAAATAAGTTTCGATTTAATAAATTTAAAATGTAAAGCTGTATATTAATTTGAGCCATTCAACTCGAACTATTATTTTTTGCTCAATTAATAGTTTCTTATACAAGTCACTGCTTTCATTTATTTCTTCATCTGTAATATAATGGTTATAATTTGAATCTCTTGCGTCAAAAATCAAATTTCCACCAAAATACAAAATAATTGTTTTGATATCCTCAAAAATATTAAATAAATTAAAAGGAAGACAAAAAATACAATTTAGAAATATTTTCCTATTTGTATATTCTTTCTTAAATATATGTGAATTGATACCTTTTATATATGGCTCTCTTACTCTTTCATTTAAAAAATAAGTATATTGCAATTTTTTTAAATGAAGTTGGTATTTAAGTTTTAACCAATAACCAGGATCATCGATATCATTAACCGTTCTTGAAATATTTGAATCGGTTTCATTCATTTGTTCTAATAAACTTTCAGAGTCATCACAAACCGTCTGCTCCTCATATTCTATTGGTTTCAGAGTGCTTTGTCGTTCAATTTCGCTTATAGAAACGTTGATTGTTTCTTCATGGAAATTTTGGTTTCCACAATCTCGTGCTCTTTCTAATTCTTCTTCAGATTTTCTAGGGGACAACATTTTCTAGTAAAAAACAATTAAAAAAGATATTTAAACAACGACACTGGAAGGATTGTTTCGATTTTATCAATTTAACAAACTTTTTAAATTGATAGTTTGAAGAATTAGAAAAGAAATCCGATATAAACTTGCTTAATTATTAATACTTGAACTTTAGAATGTTAATACCATAAAATCAAAGTCAGTCTTTTACTTTCCAAAAATTATTTATGAATTAAAACTTTGACTTAAATTTTGTTTAAATTCGTAAAAAACCGTTTTTGTCAGAAAACGGTTTTTATTTAAAAAAAAATTGTAAGTGATTTTAATCGTGCCTCAATTGTCAAAATCTATGCCGTGGAAGTCTAGAGAATTTACAAAAAACATGGCTAACCAATATAAATGGAGATGCACGTCATGTCGGACTTATTTATATTTTAGAAATGTAAGGAAGATGTGGAAGACCAACAAAAAAAATAAAATTTTTTAAGGACTAATTAAATTTAATTTAGGCCCTTTTTAGATTAGTTGGTTTAAAATTTACTTTTAAATTGAGACTGAATTTCAAATTGTTTAAATTCACTGAATAAATTGGAACTAATTATTAAGATAACCTAAATTATAAAAAATTTACAATTAAATTTCGTTTTTTTTTTAAGATTGGTTGGTTTAAAATTTACTTTTAAATTGAGGCTGAATTGTTTAAAAATTGAAACAAAGTTTAAAAGAATATCTAAATGATTAATAAATTTACAATTTTTAAAATTAAAATTTGCTTTTTAAGCAGATAAAAAATAGGGTTTAAAGCCTATTTGACAAAAAAAAAGTAAAAAGATGATTTTTATTTAATATTAATTTTTTGTGTGTAATCCATATAGAAGTCCATATAGAGTGGTGGATGTCTCATGTCTGTATCCGGTGATCTAAACAAGGCGTAAGTGACGTTTTTTGGTAATGTCGTTGAATTAGATTAAAAATGATTCATTATCGTTGTGAAATGAATCATTTTCATATCGATGTGATGTCATGAAAGCCATTAATCTAAAAAGTTTAATTGACGAAGCACACATTAATATTTAATAAAGTTTAACTAAATTTTTTTTTAAAGCAGTTATGTAATAATACAATATAGCTCTTTTTTTTGAAGTGAGATTCAATTGTTTATTTAATTTTGAAATTTTTTTTTTGAATTTAATTTCTAATGTGCTTTTCAAGGAACATTTATCTTGTCAAAAAATTTGCTCACAAAATGGGTTGATAGCCCAGTAGGTACCATCATGGGCGACCAAGCAGAATGCCGAAAAAATTATGTCCTAGTTTTATGTTGTGTAAAACACCTAACTTACTCAGCATTTTTGCCATCGAAACGTTACTTTTATTTAATTTACTTTAATTTTATATTTACTTCTCCAAATGGCCAGTTTTCAAAAAAAAGAGGCATTCGAGATTCAAAAAAAAATTAAAAAAAAAATTTTCAACCGCTTTTTTTAGCTCTTTTGTATTATTAAAAAATTTATTTGAAATTTTTTTCGACTCTTTAAGGCTCCGTTTTTTTGAAAACTTGTCAAATTTAAAGGTTAATTATATTCAATAAATAAATAGTTCCTTAAAATTTTATATCAATCAAATTTTTGATTTTGTTAACATTTGTTAATGAATTTGAAATATCGACAATAGGATATTATATTTCCACCTATCGCCAACTATGACAAATATTCTCAAACAACTTTCAGTTGAGAAAAAAAAAACTCAAAAATGGTTCCTTTTGAAAAAAAAACACTTGACTTAACTCTAATGACATTTTGATTTTTGATAACTGAGATCTTAAGCGCATCAACTGTCCTATTTTAAATTTATCATCTATTATCGTAAACTCGCGTAAACAACCCCAGTGGTAAAAAGCGAAATTTCGCTTTTTTCTCTAAATACTTTTGATGCGGTGTTAAAACCGAATTAGTAATCTTAATACCGCATTTAAAATGCAAAAAACAATATTTTTAATTAAAAAATTAAATTCCAAATTTTAATTAAAAAAAATTAATTTCTAATTTAAATGCATGGTTTAAAAGTGAAAATTTAGTTTTTAGTCGATTTTTATTAAATTTTTAAGTCAAATGATGAAGTGAGATAATTGAGGAGATTTTAATTCATTACTTTGAAAATTATTCTTTTTAAATTAAAATAAAAAGCCGATTCAAGAAGATAATGACTTAATGAGTTCAGTACACTGAATTTCAAGAAACACCACATTCTTTAATGAGACATTTAAATTTTATCTTATCATCTAAAAGTTAAGATAATGTAATCTCCCTCCTTTCTGATGGAATCAACTCAAGATTATGAATTTAAAAATTAAAAAAAATGCATTTAAACTAGAAATTAATTAAAATTTGGAATTTTTTAATTAAAAATATTGTTTTTTGCATTTTAATGCAGTTTTAAAACTAATAATTCTGTTTTAACACCGCATCAAAAGTACTTAAAATCAAAACCCAGAATAGATGCATGGGAAAAAAACGAAATTTCGCTTTTACCACTTTTTTACGCGAGTTTACGATAATTAAATCGGAAGGTTAATTTTTTTTTAATTTGTTTAAATCTCTAAAAGTATTTAGTTTAATCACAAATCTTGCTTTAGATTAAAATAAAGATTAAAAATAACAAAAAAAAATAAAAGAAAATAATTTTGACAATGCTTTTCAAAATGATTAACATTTGAACGCATGTAAAATGCAAAAAATATTTTTCGCTAGTGATTAAAGCTTTTTTAGATTTCAAATATTTCTAAAAAAAAAATCCTTTCAAATATATTACTCTTGCATACATACATAGGGATTTATGTTTTATTTTTTTTGATTCGGAAAATTTCTAATTCATTTTTCTCATCGGTTTATTTTACCCAAGTACATGCAACTCTTAAAATTTTTTTTTGATTTATATCAAATCATCATCATCGACATTAACAACAAACATTAAAAAATCATAGTCATAATTTCAAATTAAACTTAATTTCAAATTTACTCATTTTTCTTTCTTTCTTTTCATATTTATTTCTAATTACATAACTTTAAAATTCCTCTTTTTAAAAAGAAAAAGAATTATTGAAGCCTTAACTTATAAAAAATGTCTGATCCCGAATCAGATAAAGATAACGGGTGGTCTCAAATAATAAATTGCATATGTGAATCACAAACTTTATCCAAACAACAAATACTTATCTTATTCGATAAATTATTAGCTCTTAAATTCGATATACTTAACTCAAAGTCCATACAATTTTACTCAAATTTAATATTTTACACATCGAATATTTTAATTAATAGCCTTAAAGAGAACACTTTGTCTTTGGACGAAATAAACCAAAGCGAAAATCTAATCGAATTATTAATAAAATATTTAATTGAAAAAAGAAATGATTGCCAAGAACAAGATGAATGTTTAAGCATTTCATTAAGTCAATGTTTATTATTAATCGAATCATTTTTGACTTTTCAAGATTTAGTAGGCAAAAATGAATTGAATAAAATAATAAACAATTTAAAAAATTCTAAACAACCAGAACTAGTCAATGGAAAGAATCAAACAACAACGACGACGTCTATTAATTCAATAATTAAAAGTTTTTTTAATTTTGAATTTAAATCGGAACAATTCTCCCGGATTTGTCTCAAATATTTAAATCAGCTGAATTGTTTCGATTTAATAATAACCGATTTGGAAAATGACTTGGCTTATTTAAATGTCTATCGTAAAAATCATTTAAAACAATTATTAAGTCAAGAGGAAATACGTAGTGATAAATTAATGAGTTATGAAGAGGCTTTACAAGCTAAAGCAAAGTAATTTTTGAAAAAAAAAAAAATTTTTTTTGTAAATTAATTTTAATTAATAAAGTTTGCCTTATTTATTAAATGATATGACACAATTAGAGACATTTTTAAGAATTATTCAAGAAAGTCTAAGACTTAATAAGACTATTGAATATAATATTAATAGACTAAGTGAATTGGTACAATCAGCACAAATTGCAATGCTTCAAACTGTCCTAGCTGAGTTTATACTTATTGAAAATAATAAAATGAATAAACAAGATGATACTCAAACTTCCAATGACATTCTTAATTTGATTAAAATAACTGTAAGATTACTCAAATTATTTATATTAGCATAAAAAAGGCCATAAGCTTTTTTCGCCTAAAAAAATTTTTAATTTTGTGTTAGGATCCAAACATAAATAAAAATATGTTTGAAGTAATTCTAGGGGTTTTTAAAGGCCGAGTTTTTGACATTTTTCATTTTCAACTACACTTTGTTTTGTTTATCAGATTAAATTTATTTATTAGTATTTAACATGGAAGATAAATGGCCACTAAAAGATGACCACTTAAAAAAGTGTACTTTTTTCGTTGCAGGATTTAATAGTAAAATATTATCAGACCCAGATAAGATTTTTATTTATATTGTTCTATAAATTATATCGTCTATACACCCTTTTGATATATTACATTTTTGAAATAAGTTTACGTTGAGTTTAAAGCCAAAGTTTAAGCCAAAGAATTAGAAACTTCGGCTTAAGAAGCTTCGAAATCGGGCTTAAGTCGATTTAAGCTGCTTAGAAAATACAATTTTTTGTTGTAAAATCCTCTTATCTAAAAAAAAATTAACTAAAGCTTTGTGCCCTAAATCATAAGATAATACAGGTACGATACGTTGTTAATTCGATGAAATTCCAGTAAAAGCACGAATATAAAGCTCTTATATTTAGATTTAATTAAATAAATATTATTTTATAAAATAAAGTTTTATTTAAAATAAAAATAATTTGTTTTTTAATTCCTCTTTTATTTACCTCGGGTACTTTTAATTTAGACATAATAAAGAGTTTTTCTGGTACGTCTTGATTTTTTTTAGAGCTTTTTAAAATTCCATATTACCTAGTCTTTTTTTTTTCGAAATTTTTAAAAATTTTTTTTACTCAAAAAAGGGTGAAATATCCGAAAAATTAGAATTTACTGACGAAATCAAAAAGAAAAATTTACAAATTATAAAATATTACAGCGAAATGTTAATCAATTACCAAAATGACATATTAATCAAATTAAAACAAGATACAAGTCAAAGTGAACTAACAAATCTTAGCAAAAATTTAACAAGCACCCAAATTAACCTCGATATAAACTCATATATTCATAAGAATTATTTAAATTGTTTAAAAAAAACACCCGATGTCATTGAATTCGAATATTTATTCAAATTAACTCAGCATACATTTCTTAAAATTCTATTATTTAACGATCAAAGCAAGTTGTCGCACAAAACTAAATGCGAACCATTAAACGAAGCTTTTAATTTGAATAAAATTAAAAATATCGATGACCCAAATACAGATGATGATAATTACGATGCTGAAAATTTTCATGATGATGACGATAGTGACACAATAGCGACTACAGTAACAACATACACAAACATAACAAATACAAATAATGCCAATGAAGATGAATTATTAATTGGATCATGGCTTTATGAGCAAATAAATTCGAATGACACAGCTTTACAAGAAGAAGAAGAAGCTGGCGTCAAAGATGCAACTAAAACAAATAACAATGAAGCTAATTTATCCAATTCGACGCAAATATTAGATACCACATTTGATTTGGATACTAAAAATAATTCAATTCAAAATGTAATTTATTTATTTTTTAAAATTTGATAAAAAAATTATTTTTTAAATTTTTGATTTTAAAGTATGTTGATTTGGTGGTTGATATTTTAAATTTAGTACAAGAAGTGTCTCTTAAAAATGCTCAAAATCTTAAAAAATCATTAAATCATGATCAAATTAGATTATTATGTCAAATAATTATTGATATTGAAAACAGTAAACAACCAATATCAAATAGTTTAATATGTTCGGTTTATAACTTTTTCAAATTTTTACTTATTAATGGATTTATTGAAAAGGACGAACAAGTAAGTTGAAATTTTTTTATTACAAGTGTCCAATTTATCTTCTTAGAAATGATATTCGAATAATAAAGTCTTATAAAACCGATGACCATAGCCAAAAATTTTTAATTTTCAAAATAAACTGTAAATGTTATAAATGCTTAAGACAATAAATGCTTTATACAGTAGGTTTCATAAATTTAGAATAAAGCCTGTTTTTTATTTTAATTGTCTAATTTTTAAATTCATTACTGCCGTTCACTTTTTCAAAGAAATCAAACTGTTACAGATATCTTTCGACCTCTGTCTCATCCTTTAAATTATCTAAAAATTAAGGTCTTTTTACTTTTTTCAGACCATTTTTTGTCTTTTTTCGGTATTTTTCGGTAATCTTAGCTGAATACGGTGTAATGATAGGCAAATTGTCTTATTTTTAGGGAAGCTTGGTCTCAAATTAAAGATAATTAAGTTATTCATCAAATTCGTGGGAAAATTTTTTTGTTGTATCGGATAAATTTTTCTTTCAAGTCCAAAAAAAAATTTCTAACTACCAAGTTGGCGTTGAATAATTTTCTACAGTGGTGGTGATTAATTTATAAAATTACGTAATTTAACGTCGTACAGCACTTGCCTCGAAAAAGTGGCATTACCATTACCATTACCGTTACCGTTACCGTTACCTTTACAAATTTCGAAAAAAATCATTTTTATTAATTATTTTTTCGAAAAATTTTTTTTTAAATTTTTTTTTGATAAAAAATTTATAAAAAGGATTTTTTTTTTTAATGGTAACGGTAACGGTAATGGTAATGCCACTTTTTCGAGGCAAGTGCTGTATACAGCTTGCTTCATATTTTATAGATTATTGACCGTCAGATAACGTCATATCGCGCCATCCGGCGCTACAAATTAATCACTGCCACTGTAAATAAGTGAGTCATTAAGTTAAAGAGATGATAATCGAAGGAGATAGGTTGAGTGCTGGTTGATTTTAGTTATCCTTTTTTTTTTCAATTGAATATTTTTGAACAATAGCTTTTTAACTATTTCCAATTTTTTTTTGAATTAAAAAAATATTTAATTTATTTTAAAAAATTATCACAAAAAATTTTTTGAAGTTTTAAATATTTGCTTTTATGAAAATAATATAAATTATTGGCAAATATTTTTAATCAAGTTTTTCTGGTAATAGTCCTAAAATATCGTTCTGCTTTTTATTTTTGCAACCAGACTATTTTAATATTTTTTCAAGGATTTATGTACGTCTCAATTGGGTTTATCTGATTTAATCAATGTAACAAATGAAAAATCTACATTGTTAATAAATAATCGTTATTTGTCTCTATTTTCACAAATATTTATAGTTCGATTTAACAAAAACGACTCATCAGCTCAAGAAAATTCCTTAAAAATTTGGTTTAATTTCCTCAATACAATTAACAATAAAATTGTAATGTTACACAATGAAGATTTATCTTTGGAATATTCATCATTTTTACTATTTCTATTTCATAATCTCTCGAATGAAAATCGAGAAAAAATTCTATTAGAAATCATGACTTCAATCATCAAAATAAACGATGAATTAAATGATAAGCATAATAAAACTCCTCTACTCGTATCTCGACTCTTATTTTTACTTCAATATATCCTAACACACTTTGAACAACCATCGAAACTTCTAATGAAATCAATCGATTCAAAACTATTAAATTTACAATGTGAAAATTATGACATTTTCGAAAATGAATGTCAAAAATTTTTAACTCTCATCAAATCCAATCATCATGAGCTTATATTTTACAATCTAATAGACTCGAACTCTTCATTGAAAACACCAGAATTTTTTTACAAATCTACCAACTACGACAAATTCTATCAAAGTTTACTCAACTTAAAAAACCTTGGGTCACAATTAAAATATACAGATCAAAATAATTTAATCAATTTTGTATCAATTAGTTACAATTACAATCTAGTAGAAAATTTAACTGATCCAAGCAATGGATTAAAATTACCACACAATTATTTAACACCAATTGAAGACCTTACCAATGACCAAATGTATCAATTTGTAAAGCTTAGTTTTATGAATGAAAAAATTGGTAATATCGATTTTAATGCGAGTATTCTAGTCAATAATTTTGTTAATTTTTGGTCTAAAGATTCAAAAGAAATCTATTTGAATCTTCTTGATTTAAATTTGGATTTATTGATTAAAAATCGATCGAATTTCGATTCCGATTCGACTCAAATTGAACTAGTTTTAACATCTTTATTCAAAAAATTGTCTCAATTTTATAAAATTGATTTATTTTTGAATAATTTCGATCAAAAAGAGACCAAAATAGATCTCGAATTACTAAGCTCAATAATTAATTTAGTCAAATATACGGAAAAATCAGTCGATTATGAACAAAATATTTTTATAAATTTAGACGATGATGAAAAGTTTAAAAATTTTGATAAATATTTAAAAAATTTCAATCAAAATGTGTCGAAAAAATTCGATTTTCTTAAAAATTCTCAATTAAAATCGAATTTAAATTGGTATTGTCAAGAAGTAAATGTAATTCGAGTCCTACAAAAAATGTCCGCATTTTGTCTAGATTTAAAATCGAATAATTTCGACGAAATTTTCATTGAAATTTATTCGAATTTAAATCTATACGGTTCGTTTCTAATCGATTCCCTGAACAAATATTCGAATTTAAACAAAAAATTTAATTGTCTTACAAATAAATTATTGTTTAATTTTTTAACTAAGTATTTCTCGGACGAAAACGAGATAAGATTCGATGAAAAAATACTTGTTAATTTGGTAAAACAATTAGAAAATTCTTTAGAACAATTAAATGGTTTACAAGGATTTTTAGAGTTCTATGATTCCAAAGATAATTTGCTATTGACTCTATTAAAAACATCATCTAGTGATAAATCAACGAAATCTTATCTAATTCAATTAGCATCTTTATTTAATCGATTATTTAGACTTAACTTTACAAGTACTAATAAAACATTGACTCAAGTATTAAGTCAAATAAATGTCATTTCAAGTCAAGACCAAGAGTCATTACAAAAATGGCTTGGCAAAATTCTAGATAATCAAGAATTTAATCTAAATGATAAATTTACACTTCAACAATTTGTTATTTATTTGTGTTCAGAGGCTCAAATAAACGAGTCCGTGTGCTTAACAGTTCTAAACAACTTAATTCAATTGTCAAATAAGCTAATAACTGAAAATTCAAACAGTTCATTTCCAGGTCTTTTATGTCTCATGGATACATTAAGTTCATCTGGTAGTGGTCTAGGACATTTGTATTTATTCAAAGCTTGTATTATATGGATCGAATTTTTTTCGGCTACTAGTCTAAATGATTCGAAAACAACTCAAAAATCAATATGTTACATTCTATCCTATTTGACTTCAATATTAAATTATCTCAAACCAAGAGGTTTAAATGACACAACTGAATTGAGTAAATACTATCAAGAAAATTTATTAATTGACTTTGATAAGCAAATATTTAAATTGTTTGATTTGATTGAAAAAAAACCCGAGTCGATTATAGACGATCAAGAAGATGCTACACAAAATAATGATTGTGATTTATTAGAGACTGAAATATATGAGAATAATCCGACTATTGATGACACTTGTAATGATCAAGACCTAGATGATAATTATGATTTAAATCGTGATGAAAATAGTGAAGACGATGAGAATGATTTTGATGAGGATGACGATGACGATGACGAAGATAATAATAATAATGATGATGATGAAATAGATGAAGAGAATTTTATAGAACAACCAAGTGAGCCAAGTCAACCAGCTCAACCAGTAAGTCAACCTCAAGCAAGTGGTAATTTAGAAATAAATGATATATTTGGTGCTTATGGTGTTAATTATCAAATTTTCGATGAGTCTGGTGATGTATTAAGAAATGAGAATCGTTTAGATGACGTAATGGATGAAGAGGACGACGAAGATGATCCAGAAGAAGAAGACGAAGATGACGATGATGAAGAATACGGTGATGATTTCACAGACAATTTTGTTGAATATGAAAATCCAACAAATCCATCGGATCCAAATAGAAATATTTATCAAGATTTAATATCGACTATAAGCGCTGCTGCCGCGGCTTTTAATGGTCGTATTAATACTCAAACACCATCGAATAATAATTCACAAATGCCCAAAAAAACCGATGAACAAGACCTCAATTCTAAATTGTGTACTTATACAATTACAAAAAAAGAATTTATGAATCAACATTGGTATTATTGTCACACGTGTAAAATGGTCGATCGTATTGGTATGTGTACTATATGCGCCAAAGTATGCCATGCTGACCACGATGTATCCTATGCTAAATTTGGCTCATTTTTTTGCGATTGTGGAGCTAAAGAAGATAATAGTTGTAAAGCATTACAAAAAAGAACAGAAAAAAAATTAGTCAAACAAAGATCCAAACGAAATAAACTCAGTTCTTCATCGTCACAACCACCAATTACCAAAGACTCAACAATTGACTTACTCAAAAAACTTTTGACTCAAATTAAAATTCAAAAATCCACAAAAATAGACAAGTTTAAAACCCAAATTTTAGAGAGTATTACATCGAAAAATTTGACTAAATTAATACAAGATTTACTCACAAATATCCTCGTGCCTAAATCTCAAATTACGTACGAGAATACATTTTTAAATTCGAATAGTTCATTAGCTCGTAAAGAATTGAGTAAACTTCACACGAATTTAAAAAGTCTCCCAAGTGATCTTGATCAATTATTTCAAGTTACTTTAGGATCTCAAGAAGGCGCTTTTGAAAATGTAAGATTGACTTATACAGGCGATAATGGCTCATTAATTAAACAATTAATTCAAAATCATTCAGTAAGACGAGCTAGTATGTGTTTAGTAACGAGTAAAAAACGTCAAAATTTAATAGTCACACATGAAAAAGGAAAAAGTAGTCATTTAACTATACTCCAATTGAATGCTTTACTAAAACAAGACTCGAATAAACGCAATAAATTAACATTGACTAAATTAAATACAATACCAGTGCCATTTACACTATTGACTGTGACAGCCAATCCAGCCAATGAAGACTATGTTAGTTTAACTGGTCTCAAAGATTGCTATGTCATGTATTTAAATGAAAATGGACAACAAAATGAATCAGAGAATAAAACAAATTTAATTATTTTACATCCGTCTTTAGAGTCATCGAATTATATAGTTAAAACCGAATGGTTACCAGGGTCCAAGACACAACTTGCTTTAATAACTAGTGAATTTATTAAAATTTATGACTTAAGTCTAGATAAAATAAGTCCTATTTATTATTTTGTTTTGCCAATGGGTAAAATAAAAGACTTGACATTTTTTTATAGTAAAACAGGACAAAAATTTATAATAACTATAACATCAGATGGTTATTTGTATTATGAAGAGCTCAATGATGTAACATCGGCTAAAAATGGTATTTATTATGTGACAAATACAATTGATCTAAAAGACCCAACACCGAACGGTGTATCAATTTATTTCTCGTTTAAATTAAATATGATATTTTGGTCACATCAAAATGGTAAAACATTTATCTCGAAAATAAGTGTAAATAAAAATCAATTGGAATTAAGTGAGACAAGTCAATTGAATTTGAGTAAATTAAATTTGAATCAAGCATTGTGTAATTGGAGTGAAATACAAGGACATCCTGGTTTAGTATTAGCTATGAGTCAATTGAGTAATAATCCAATTGTTTTAATGTTTAAACCAGATAAAATAATGTATCAAGAAATTAAAATGGTCAATAATAATGGTGCACCATCAAAAGCTAAAATTCAAGATATGGTTGCTATAAGACATTGTGAGGATGATTTAATAGAAGAAGAAGACTTGAGTGGTTTACCATTAATACAAAAAGAAAAAACAACTATGATTATATTATGTGATGATGGATCTCTTAAGATTTATGTAGCCGATTCAAATAAGACTGATTATTGGTTATCACCAGATATGAGACCAACTCAACCAATTCTACAATTAAAATCACAATGGACATCTGCATGTCTCTATCAATTATCCCCAAATGTCGTCAAAGAAATATTTATGAATAATTCTAAAGACACTAGGGACCGTTTGAAAAGTTCATCAGCAAATAATTTAAGCAAAAAACCTGTTAAATTAAAACCTAAAGCAAAAACAACACTATTTCCAATTGATTATTTCGAAAAGTGTGTTCATATTAAAGACATTGAATTTTCTGGTAAAGATTTCTTGGAAATATACAATAGTCAACAATTAAAGACACGTTTGTCAGATACGAATTCATCGAAATATGTGTCTATTAAAAAGTTAAATAGTTTTAAAATAGAAATAACTAATTTAACTGAGGCTAATCGAATGTTGTTGATGGGTTGTCGTATAATGTGTGGTATTAATTCTATAGAAAAATCACCAAGTTATTTTGAAATATTTGGTCGTAGGATAAATGTTAAATTGAATAGGTCTAGATGGTTTGATGTGTGTTTAAGTCGAGATGAGGCATTTATAGCCGATAATAAATTGGTTATAACATTTGGTTCTAGTTCGGACCCGAGTGGTTTGACTTTTATAGACGCTATTTATTGTTATGGTAAGTCTAAAACTGAGCTTAATTGGACTAAAAATGAGGCTAGTGAATTACAAAAAAAATATTCGGAAAAAGATAAAAAAGACGAGAGTAAATCAATAGCGTTGCCTAAGAAACAATTAGACCCGAAAAAATCATTTTTTAAATTACTCTCTTTAATGGAGCCTAAACCATTCGATTATTTACTTAGTCAAACTATTGATTTATACGAAGTATCAAGTGATTTAAGTCAATTTGAATCGGAACAAATGACTAAAGTATCATTAGATTTATTATCTTTAATTCTACCACCAATAGTTCTCTACAAGTCTAAGAGTCTTTTATTAAATTCAGTTAAATCACAAACGGTTTTTGACTCTCTTAAAATTGATTCTATTCTTCAAATTGTTCAAGCCACTTTAAAAATTGACAATTTTAATCTAATCGATTGTGAAATATTTGAAAAATGTTTACTTTGTTTGAAATCAAGTCTCAAGCCAGAGTTTAAAATGTCGAAAAAAATTGACTTGAAAAATTTATTTACTCTTTTGAACAAAATATTTTGGAATTTAATCGACTTGAATTCAAATGATGAACAAACTAATGAAATTGGTGAGAATAAATTTAGTAATTTAAGTCTTACAATTGAGAGTCTAGTTGAGATTGAACATTTTTTTATTCTCAATGAAAATACGGATGGTTTAGATTCAATAATTCTCGAGTCTTATGTTAAACTTTTAACAAGCAATTCATTACATGTTAATTTTACAACTAGAAAAATCCTAC
>NTPY01000323.1:275129-289640 GCA_002922825.1 Brachionus calyciflorus
TAAGTCTTACAATTGAGAGTCTAGTTGAGATTGAACATTTTTTTATTCTCAATGAAAATACGGATGGTTTAGATTCAATAATTCTCGAGTCTTATGTTAAACTTTTAACAAGCAATTCATTACATGTTAATTTTACAACGAGAAAAATTCTACTTAATTTACTAAAACCAGGTGTCAAAAAATCAAAAACAGAAGATAATGACGAGCTACAAAATTTGGTTAAACTACGCAAAATAATACTACTTAAATTCACAGAGAATATACCACGTTTATTGGAGTTAAATCCGAAATTAGACGGTCTTAAATCAGTTGCTCTATTTCAAGTTATTCTAAGTCTTTTATCAGATTTAAGTCCAAAAGACGAATTGGATAAACAAGTCCTAGACTTATTAATTACTAATTTATTAAATTTACTAGAGCCTTTAGACGAAACTGATTCGAGTTTAATTGAAAAGAGCGCTTGGAATGAAATACGTTTAGTCGGTTTAAGAACTTTGAGTATTTTATTATCCAAATCAAAATATCAAAGATCTGGTACAGAGACTTGTAATTTTATAATTCAAAATCTAGTGTCTCATTTAATTCGATTTAATCTTGTTGATAAGTGTTTAAGTCTATTAAAACATGTACTTAAAACACATTGGTCTATTAAGACTACTAATGTCGAAGAGACTGGTTTAATTAAAGTATCAACTGAGAGTATTTATTATGACGAATTATCACCATATTTCGTCAAAACAGACCCTCTTAATAAAGACTCATTTGTCATACCACCGCCTAATTTAGTCCTACAAAGCGAAAACTCAAATCCAGAGACTAATAATTCGATTAAATTATTCGATAATTATATTGAATTATTCACTGAGATATTAATACGTTTGCCATATCAAATGAAAAAATTATGTCTTGGTTCTAATCCCAATGACATTCTAAATCAAATAGGCACACAATTTAATTTTTCCCAATGGATTTATTATTTATGCGAGTACTTAATGTTCTCACAATGTAATTATCTTAAGCGTTTGATTAAAAAATTACTTCAAATTCTATGTGGGTCTAAGGATAAGTATAGAAAGTTTAAAGATCAGCATACATTATCGACTTGTTTGAATCAATTGGTGTCCATATGTCCTTTAAGTGTTAATCCTAAACCGACTAGTATGCTCACAATGGGAGCTAATATGAGTGAAGCACTCGAATCAATGAATATTGTACAAACTCATGAAACAGCATCGGCTCAAAAAATATCAAAATTAAGCTATTTAAATTTGATTAAAATTTTCGATAATTTAAAATTAATACTCGAAGTATCTTCGAGTCGTAGTCCTAATTGGCAAAAATTCTGCTTACAAAATCCCTCGACTATTTTATACTTAATTGAAATGAGTCTTTTAATGGGTATAGACTCGAATGGCTCAGGTAGTGATTCATCTAATTTAAATAGTAATAGCTCGACTTCACTAGCCAGTACATCTGTAATTATACCGACAATACTTCAATTATTACAAAGTCTTTTTGGTCAAAAAACAAATCAGAAATCAGAAATGGATGAAAATCTATCACAATTATTAGTTAGTGTATTTTTTAAGCAAATAAGCAGAGAGATTTTGCTCAAATTTATAAGAGAATTTTTACTCGAGGCTTTTCAATCTCAAATTAGATGGTCCATGCATGCTTTAATATTTAATCTATTCAAAAATTCAAACCCAAGTAATCAATTGATTTTATACGAGAGTCTAATGAGTCTATGGTCAGAAGTAATGTGTGTTTATGGCTCGAAATCAAGTCAATATGGCGATTTGGTTGGCTATTTTGTGCTGAAATTATCAAATGAAAATATTCATAATGACTACATAGGAAAATTAATTAAACAATTTAAGACACAAAATTCAAATTTAAAAAATCATGGGAATAGTTTGATCTATGAGAACATACCGGATTTAGACGGTTATTATTTAGAAGCCGATCCATGTTTTATATGTAACAATTTGGATCAAGCCATACAAAGTTTTAAACTTAATTCATTAAAAGTCGACTCGCGTTTTACAACTAATCAACAAATTTATAAATTAACATCAATTTATTCATTGCAGAAAATTCTATTTAAAATAACAGATATCAGAAAGACTAAAATGATACAAACTGTAAATGTTTATTTTACTAATCGGACATCGCATTCGATAGTCGACTTGAAAATGAATTTAAAACTTTGGTCTAAGGCTAAACAAATTCGCATTGAACCAGGTCAATCAGAAATTAAAATTGATTTACAATTACCAATTGTTTGTTCTAATTTAATGTTTGAATACGCTGATTTTTATGATCGGGATTCGGAGCGTACATCGGAATCGGCTATTTTACAATGTCCACGATGTTCGGCATCAGTGCCAGCTGTACCGGGTGTTTGTACGACATGTGGTGAAAATGTATTTCAATGTCATAAATGTCGTGCTATTAATTATGATGAAAGAGATCCATTTTTGTGTAATTCATGTGGTTTTTGTAAATTTGCTAAATTTGATATAAATTTAATAGGCCGTCAATTTATAACTATTGATCCGATTGAGAGTGAAGATGATAGAAAAACAACTATACAAAATATGAATAGTTTACTTGATAGAGCTGATAAAATTTACACTCAAATATCTCAAGAGATGAAACCAGTTTTAGAGGCTTTAATTATAAAACAAGAAGAACAGAATATAATTGATAAATTTATACCTAGTCAACCAGCGCCACCATCAGCACCAACTCAACCGACACAAACGACGTCAACTACTGTTCAACCTAATAATCCACCAGGTATTATCGGTATTAGAATGGCACCATTAACTGTTCTAAAGCCTAAAAATACACAAACAATTACTCAAAAATACACAGAGTGTAAATCAAAGTTTGATGAATTATCCAAAATAATACTCAAGTTAAATTTATCTAGAAAAGAATTGAGAGAGTATGACAAACAATTTAAATCGGATGTGCCGATTTTACATCGAAAAAACTCAATTATTTCTATAAATAAAATAGAAAATGTCTCGCAAAAGTGTTATGGCTGTGCTACGGCTAGTCTAGAACATTGTTTCAATGCTTTCCGAGTTCTCTTATGTTCAAATAATAATCAATTAATTAATCATGTTAAAAATGAATTGTGTTCGAATGATATTTTAGAAGAGATTTTAAATTTTAATTTAAAAAGAAATTTTGTTATTTCTCAGCCAACAATTCAACCAACACCAACAACAACTACGACAACGACGACGACGACGACGGCTACTACGGCGGCTCCAACGACAACAACAACAACAACTAATCCACCAGTTTCAACAACACCACTAATCCAACCAAATCAAACATTATTAACAAATCAAAAATTACTCGATAGAGACTTAATAAACATTTTATATTTAATTCTAAAAGATAATTTAGAAGCTTCATTAAGATTTGAAAAATTAGTCGTGGTAAAACTTGATCAAATTTTACATCACTCGGGTCTAATCCCACCGAATAATCTTAAATATGAGCTCATAATTTTATCAAGTTTAATTCAAAAATTAGACGATTCATGTTGGTTAATGCGATTCAAATTAGTTATTAATATTCTATTGAAAAGTTTACAAATTTTAAACTCGAAATTCTTAGACGAATTGACTCTACCATGTTTAAGAATAATGTCCCACTTAGTCAAATCGTCAACTACTAATTTAAACACTAATAATAATAATGGTAAAAAGTGTGATTTAACTAAGTTAATGGATTTTAATTTATTACTAAGTCCATTAAATAATGAAAAATTAAGTGACGATTTAATATTGAGATTTAAATTTTTTACTAAATGGAAAAATAGAAAATTAGACATTTTAAACGAGGCTAAATGGCTTAAAATATGTTTATTTTGTCCGACTAATCGCTCAATTCGACAATTAACATCGAATATTATTCAGAATTTATTCAATTTATATCAAACTTTGGATAATAATGAGCGTAAATTTCTACTAGTCGATCTAATCGGTGAAAATATGAGTCAAATAAGCCAAAATGACGAATCACATTTAGAATATTTGAACGTTTTTAAACAAATTCTGAACTCGAATGACAAAGAGTCCAAATACAGATTGGTAATCAAGCACAAAATATTGGCCAAATTAGAAATAGCATTGCAAC
Organism: Brachionus calyciflorus; assembly: GCA_002922825.1. NCBI lineage: Eukaryota > Metazoa > Rotifera > Eurotatoria > Ploima > Brachionidae > Brachionus > Brachionus calyciflorus. The sequence continues at coordinate 279,291 of NTPY01000323.1, forward strand.
ATGAGATCAAAAGTCTTGGCGATTTGGAACGCTTAACCACTGATTATAATTCACAATCGATTAGTTTAAGTTTTAATTTAAATCGTGGTCTATGCATTAAGAGCCTCAGTGAGATTTTATCACTATTTTTAAAAGATATTAATATTCGTACTAAATTTAAATCGCGTCTAATAGCGACTGTTTTAAATTCGTATTTATCTTTGAAAAAATTACTATTTCAACGTACTAAACTAATCGATGAGGCCCAAGAAAAATTACTCAACATTTTAGAATTATTAACAAGTGGTACTGAACAAGAATCAAGACACTTTATGTCAATATGTATAGAGACTATTAATAATTTTGACTTGGATGATTTAGTAACACCAGTGTTTATATTCGAGAGATTATCGAATATAATTTATCCAGAAGAAGTTGTTGATAATAAAGAGTTCTTAATGATCTTGGAAAAAGATCCGAATCAAGAGGATTATTTACAAGGTAGAATGTTGGGTAATCCATACAGTTCTAATGATCCTGGTCTAGGACCTTTGATGAGAAATGTCAAAAATAAAATATGTACTGACTCAGAGTTAATAGCTCTTTTAGAAGATGACAATGGTATGGAGTTATTAGTCCATAATAAAATAATAACACTTGATTTAAATGTCCGTGATGTCTATAAAAAAGTATGGTTAAGTGAGTGTATAAGCGAGCATGAACCAATGAGAATAGTTTATAGAATGACTGGTTTATCTGGTGATGCTACTGAAGATATAATTGATAATTTAGACCCGAAGAATACAGATGTGACTAAAAATGAAGAAGAAGTTTACAGAATGGCTGAAGAATTAGCCCATAATGGAGCATTGCCAGTTATGCTTGAACGTTTAAGCTCGATAAACCAACAAAATTTCACCATTGGTAAACCTCTATTACGCGTTTTATTAAAACTATTCGATTATGCTCTTAAATTAAAATTAAATCGAAGTGTTTTAATAAAACCACAGCTCAAAACAATAAGTACAATGTTACAGACATTGAATATGATGCTTAAAATTCAAGTCGATGTATCACTCACAGAGAAATTAATAAGTATTATGCAAGTTATTTTGAGTGAGGCTAGTAAACAACCACAAGATGTGTACAATGAATTTTCGTCACTATGTGGCGATAGAGAACAATTGGAATTTTTATTGAATAATATAAAATCGAATTATGTTCGTGGTTATTCGAATTTAATGCAGGCGCTAATGGGTTTAATCCCATTTTTAAGCTTTGGTGACGAGACTAAAATGAAGAGTCTCATTGAATATTTTAGTACGTTTATATCGAATTTTGATGAAATAGACAAAACGACGACGACTAATGAAGACATACTTCATTTAGAATGTTTTTGTGTAATTGTAAATGGTATTGAAATTGGTGAGAATGGTACTCGTTTAAGAGATATGATGAGCTCAAGTGGTATTGTACAAAAATCAATAGAATATTTACTACAACATTCACCACAAATTACAACTTATTTAAATTCGGATTATGATTTATGGAAAGATTTTATTGATCGTAAATCCCTACCATATGTTTTGAGAATATTAACTGGTTTATGTAAATCACATGAGGTCATATCGGATCTAATTGGCGAATCATGTATACCTGTATTACATAAATTAGAACAGTTTTCATCGGGTAATTTAGTTGGTGTTCTAGCTGAGGATTTATTAGTGGCACTCAAAGAGAGTCCATCGAAAAAAGTCTCCACGTCTATAGAAGAAGTAAGAACACAGACTAAAAATGAAAAGAAAAAATTGGCTATGGCTATGCGTAAAAAACAATTAAGTCAACTTGGTATGAGAACAAATGACAAAGGTCAATTATTATTAAATACAGAAAATTTAAAAAATTTACAAGTCGAAGAAGAAAAGGGTCACGTTTGTTGTATATGTCGCGAAGGCTACAAATATCATCCTCAAAAAGTCCTTGCTATTTATACATTTAGTAAAAAATGTGATTTAGAAACTTATGAATCAAAGTCTAGAAAAACAATTGGTTTTACAACTGTTACTCATTTTAATCTTGTACATATAGATTGTCATACGAATGCTATACGATCATCTAGAACATGTCGTGATGAATGGGAGAATGCAGCGCTACAAAATGCCAATACAAAATGTAATGGTATTTTACCAATATGGGGGCCTGAAGTCACTGAAACTCTATTTTCCAATGCCTTAGCGAGACATAATAATTATTTATTGGAAGCAACTGGTATTCGCGATGTCAATTATGTTCTCTATGTGTACGATTTAAAGCTTTTATTAAATCGTTTTGCTGAGAATTTATCATTTAGTGAGGACAGTGGTGGTGGTGGTCGTGAGTCAAATATTAATTTAGTAGCTTATATAATACACGCTATTTTATATTCGATAAATACGGCTAAATATGTACAAAGAGAGGAGAGAAATTTGAATAATTTCCTTGAACAAACAGAGAAATTAATTCAGAATAGTTTCGAATGTGATAATGTTTTTTATTATTTGTCACTTGCTTTATGTATTTTGAAACCTTCCGATTGGAAAGTGAATAGACTTAAATTTTTAAAGAGAGTTTTATTAACTTGTCATTCAAGATTGGTCAATACTCCAACTGGTGACAAACTTAAATTAACTTCGACGACAGTTCAAGAATTTAAAAAATATAAACCTTCATTGTTATTTATGGGTTTAGTTAATTTATTTTATAAACATATTTTATCGAAAGTTAACCTGGAGGCTCAACAATGGACGGAACAATTGGCAAATTATGTAAGACACAATGATGTTAGTCTAATGGAATCATGTAAAAAAATACTTAAAGAATTCGAGGATGAATTGTTAATATGCGAAGATTGGCTAGAGATGTTTGATGTTTTAGGTAATTTAATATTTGATGGTATAAAAAAAATTTTTAATTTTAGTAATTATTTTTTTTAAAGGTTTTATGCAAGAGTTTGATATAAGCGATCCAGTGGAATTTTTAACTACTTATCTACAATCATTTAATAATTGATTATTTTTTTTTTCAAATTCCCGAACCATTATAAATAATTTTCTTTTTTTTGGCAATAAATTATTCAATTTCTAAAATTGGAGTAATTTTTTTTGTTCTGTTTAAAATGTGGATTTTAAAATTTTATTTTACTCTTTTTTTTTGGCTTTATAAGACTTGAAATTTTCGCAAATTATATTATCTCCTATTATTATATCCATTTTTTTTTAATCTTAAATTTTATTTTATATATTTTTTTTATTCAAAACTTTAATATTTTAAATAAAGTAAATAAATAATTTAAAAAATTGCACAGTAATTTTTTTTAACTAAAAAATATTGTCAAAGAGTTAAATGATTACAGTGGTTTTAATGAAAATTAAATTTCAATTGAAACCCAAGTCAATTTGTCATTTAAGATTTTTGAGCTATGAATATGGCTAGAGTGAAAAGTTACGATTGACGTTACATTTCCATTTGAACCAGTGTATATTCAGTAATCTAAATTTGCGAAATAAATTCAGATGTGATAAACCTTGTGTTTATGTTCTATAACTAAGGTTGACGAGAGTTTTTTTACCCTAACCTTGATTATGACGGTTAACCAAAGTGATTGTAAATAAAAAAACTGGGTATTCGGGTAAACTAAGTTAATTCAAACATAATTTTGGTTAAATTTTGTTGTTCAGATTAAAGAAGGTTGATTGTATTACTATTTAAATTTTTGATTTGAAATTTTTCAAATGCACATTAAAAAATTGAAGATTGAATCAAATTAAAAAAAATAATTTGAAATTCAAAAATTTTTGCAAAGTAAATTTTTATAAAAATAGAAAAAGTAGCAGTAATAAAACTTTATTTTGCCAATTATTAAAAAATTTATAGTAAAAATTGGGAATTTTATTAAGAGATAAATTTTCTCCCTAACTTTGTTAATTTAAAGCAAAAAAAAATTTCATCTACCTTACATCCTAGAGGAGCCTTAGTGCTTAAGAGAGAGTCATTAAAAGAGAGTAATTTAGTAAAAATTGAATATTTCAAGCCTGAAAATATTCAAAAAATTTCTAAAAAAGTATATTCCTACACTGTTAGCATTAAAAGTAAAGAAAAATTTGCATTTAAGTGGATTTTTAGAGTTGCCAACATTTAAGTAAAATTTTGTTTGGAATTAACTAAATTTTTTAAAAAACAAATATCCGTTAAAACATAAAAGTAAAAATTAATTTTACATTTAACAAAAATTTTACTTAGGATAAAAGTGCACATGGAAAAAAAAATTTATTGATAAAAGTGATCTAGCTTAAAAAATTCATCATTCAGTAAGAATTTGTATTAGCTAAGCTTTTAAGAAGAAATTAGATTTTGTTAACAAATTTTAGTAAAAAGGTAATTTCAGAACTTTTCAAGTTTTATTTAACTAATTTAATAAAAATTAAAGCATGAGTTAATTGCGTTAATTTAAAATTTTTTATTTTAATTCGAACAAAATTAACTCGCACTTTGAATTCTTACATTCGAAAAGTGACGAGAACGACGAGAATTTCCTGTACAAGAAAAAAGGTTTATTTATTTATAATTTGATTGAAAAACAAAGTCAATTTATTGGATTCAAACGCTTAAAAAAGTACTTTTATAAGAACATAACAAAACTATTTTACAAGGAAGAGAATACTTGTTACATCATACTAATTCAACATTAGGTCTGTAATTGAAATAAAGCTCCACCGAAAAAATTACAAAATTGTCAAGATTTAAATATATTTAACAAACCATCTTTTAAAAAATTAAAACTCTGAGTACTTTGAACGGCTCAGAACATTGGAGCGAAGCGACACTACCTTGTTATTTTCTAAGTTGGATATATAGAATATTATTAAATTCAGATTTTTGAGATTTAATAGCTGGTTGATATTACAAATTTTATTTAGTATAAAAGTATAAAAAAAATGTGTCTTTTAATTTTTCGTTCAATTGAAGGTTTTTACATCTAAGATCATAAATATCTCTTAGATTTATCATTCTTTTTCTAACAAAATAATCTATTTAATTTTTATTTTATTTGGTTTTTTTTTTAAATATTTTGAAATGAATCTGTTTTTTTCAAAATGCTTCGACTTAAATTAGCATTTATTTTACTTTTGACTATATTTTTTAACATCTAAAAGTAAAATAATCCATCCTTAAAATAAATCTAAAATTGATAATTTTATTTAAATATAAAAAAAAATTTGTACGAAAGTAAAAAATTTTAAAGGGCTAAAAAGTTTTACATTAAAATATAAATTTGTTTAATTTCGAGTAAACTTTTTTTGATGATTCATCAATCAGACAAACGCGTTTACTTAAATGTAGATTATTTGCTTAAATTTTACATTTAATGCTATAGCATTAAATGTAAATTTTTTTTTATTTATAAGTAAAATTTTAGAGTTGCCAACATAAATGTAAAAAACGAAAATTTTTACTTAAATGTAGAAATTTGAATTTCACTAATATGTAAAATAAATTTTACTTTAGAGTAAATAATAAAAAAAAAAATTATGGAATATTTTTACATTTAGATAAATTAATTTATAGTTTAATATAAAAAAAATTCTATATTGATGTTGTTTTTTTTTTAATTTTGAGTAAATAAATTTAGGATCAAATATAAAATTATTTCTTCCAAAATGTAAATCTTTTTACACTTTAATGCCTAAAGTATTACCTTCAAATATGGACAGGATTTTTTGATTGGGGATTTTTTTAATTTAAAAATATTGTAAATTATTTTTTGATAAAAGTTTTTATTAAAAAAAATGGAAATAAAAAAAAATTAAAGTTTTATTTATAAAAAAAAAATTAAACCAATTCAGAAACAGCTATATTTTGATCATTTAAAAAAGAACGAACTGAAAAGCTAGAGTTTGAAACTGTAATTGAAGATTTTTGATTGGAAGTAGAATTTGAATTTTTTGTTTTGTTTTTTCTTCTGGGTTTTCGAGTTGATGGTGCATATTTTTGACGAGTTTCCGATACTTCTTTTGAATTAGTTTCTTTCCGGCGGCTCACTTGCATTTTATTCTTAAGTTGTAAATGTAATTGACCCTTTAAATTTTTAAAAAATTTGTATTTAATTTAGCTAGAAAAAATTTATTAAAATTACTCTTAAATTTGGATTACGATCATTATATACAAGTGGGTAACGACATCCAAATGAATCTATTGCTCTCACATACTCATGACTTGAAAGATAAATTCTAAGTTTAAAAAAATTTTAATTTATAATTAAATTTAATTCAAATAAAAATAAGAGCATACATATCTAATGATTCTAGTCTTTTAAAAATTGCATTATACAAGTGGGTAACGACATCCAAATGAATCTATTGCTCTCACATACTCATGACTTGAAAGATAAATTCTAAGTTTAAAAAAATTTTAATTTATAATTAAATTTAATTCAAATAAAAATAAGAGCATACATATCTAATGATTCTAGTCTTTTAAAAATTGCATTATACAAGTGGGTAACGACATCCAAATGAATCTATTGCTCTCACATACTCATGACTTGAAAGATAAATTCTAAGTTTAAAAAAATTTTAATTTATAATTAAATTTAATTCAAATAAAAATAAGAGCATACATATCTAATGATTCTAGTCTTTTAAAAATTGCATTATACAAGTGGGTAACGACATCCAAATGAATCTATTGCTCTCACATACTCATGACTTGAAAGATAAATTCTAAGTTTAAAAAAATTTTAATTTATAATTAAATTTAATTCAAATAAAAATAAGAGCATACATATCTAATGATTCTAGTCTTTTAAAAATTGCATTATACAAGTGGGTAACGACATCCAAATGAATCTATTGCTCTCACATACTCATGACTTGAAAGATAAATTCTAAGTTTAAAAAAATTTTAATTTATAATTAAATTTAATTCAAATAAAAATAAGAGCATACATATCTAATGATTCTAGTCTTTTAAAAATTGCATTATACAAGTGGGTAACGACATCCAAATGAATCTATTGCTCTCACATACTCATGACTTGAAAGATAAATTCTAAGTTTAAAAAAATTTTAATTTATAATTAAATTTAATTCAAATAAAAATAAGAGCATACATATCTAATGATTCTAGTCTTTTAAAAATTGCATTATACAAGTGGGTAACGACATCCAAATGAATCTATTGCTCTCACATACTCATGACTTGAAAGATAAATTCTAAGTTTAAAAAAATTTTAATTTATAATTAAATTTAATTCAAATAAAAATAAGAGCATACATATCTAATGATTCTAGTCTTTTAAAAATTGCATTGATAACCTTTAGTCTATCACATTTGGATAAAATAACTCCCGGTAGTTCAAGTTTTGCACGCAAAACTTCGTCTAAATTTTCAGCTGGAAATAAAAAAACATCTGGAAATTTTGTTTTCTTAGATGTTGTCTGTGTTGAATACTCCGTTCCTTTTTGATTTAAACCACTCGCATTTTGACCACTAAAATTGCTTTGAGAGTTGCTTGATAAAATTGCTGAATTATTTGCTTCTTGAACGTACAAGTTTTTTAAGACTTTATTTTTATTTGATAAGTCAAGATTTATATAAGTTCTTTCTTCTGTATTTTCATTCAAATAATTTGTATAACTTTCTATACTGTTTGAGGAAGTCTCGGATGAATTTTTTTCATAATTCCAATTTACATTAAGATTTTTTTTTTCATTTGGTTGTGGAGTATTCGGAAAACCTTGATTGTTGATTTCATTAGAATTATTTTGATCAAATTTTTCATAGTCAAAATTGAACTTGGAGCAAATTCTGTTAATGAATAATTCAAATTGTAAAATACGCTCGTCATTTTCTAACAAAAGGTGCATTATTCTTCTAGGTGTTTGTTTAAAATTTTACTTATAAATAAAAAAAAATTTTTATTAAAAAATAAATAATTTAAAAATTATACTTAGGAATTTCGATTTTAACTCAGATTCCAATGAGTCGTCGATTTCTGATATAATTTGAGAATGAGATAAATTTTCCATTTCAAATATTTGTTTTGTATAAAAAAATTTTAAAATTATGAGTTATTTATATTAAAAAAATGTACTTAAATGTTAAAAAATTTTTTTATATAAATTGATAATTTATTAATTTAAATAATAATCACCGAGGTGTTAGAAAATACAAGGTTAAAAGATACTAGTTCAAATCATAGTAATTCTTAGAAATATGAATATTTTTAATGAAATAGGTTAATAAATCTTTAAAAATAATTTGATAAAAAAATTAAAATAATGCTACGTTGTACTTTTGATAAGTGTTTGCACCAAGACCAAGACTCTAATAGATTAATATTGCATGTAAATACTGAACATTTAAACAAGAGAGGTGAAAAAATAAAGTGCTTTTACAAAGAATGTCACGCATATTTTACAAATCTAAGGATCCTCAAGAACCACATTAAAACAAAACATGAAAGAGAGAATATTTCTGATGACTATTTCTTATGCTGTGACATTGAAGATTGTCAAAAAAAATGGATTGAGAATTTAGGAAGTCTAATTATTCATTATTATACTCATTTTGGTAACGAAAAAGAATTAAAATGCTTGTTTAAATCGTGTAATTTTGTTTCATCAAGCAAAGCAAGTTATAAAAGCTATATGTCAAGATCACATACACAAAAATCTTACATGAATCTAAGAGAAGCTTTAGTAATGAGATACCATAATTTTAATGAACTAAACGAATCAACGAACATTCAAAATGAAAATCACAATCAAGATCAATCAAACGAAATGAATTCTTTCCAAAATGGTCAAGTTTTAAACTTAATTAATAAACAAATTAATTGCAGTGTAGATATTATAGGAAAGACTAAAAATTCTATTCAAGAATTCGCCTCTAATTGCTATTTGAAATATCATGATAGACTATTGATCCCAAAATCTCACTGCAATGAAATAATGGAAGATATGAATACGTTAATAAATCTACAGTATCAATTAATTGACAATATTACCAAAGTAATGACAACAAACACGAATCAGCGAGAGTCTCTTCTTATAAATTGTGTTCCTAATTATTTAAAAAGCAATGCAGAACCATTAATTTTTAATAAAAATTCTTGCTTTTTTTCGAAATCTTCTGAATATTTGAGAGAAAAGTATTTTGTTGAACCAAAAGAAATAGAACTTGTGACCAATGATACTTCTTATAAATACCAATACATTCCAATAAATTTAACTCTAAAAGCTTTGATGGCTCATCCTCAATTTTTCAAAATTTACTTTGAAAAAATCTATAAAAATAATGAAGATGAAATAGAGCGATTTAATGATACCCACAGTTTTAAAAATAATCCTCTTTACCAGAATGCAAAAGACGCTTTTCAAATAATTTTATATTTAGACGAATTCGAGACATCAAATCCTTTAGGTGATAATAGAAAAAAATACAAAATGTATGCTGTTTATTTTAAAATCGGGAACTTACCATATAAATATCAATCAAAATCCCATTATATACAATTAGCTATGTTGTTTAACCCCGAACTAATAAAAATATTTGGTTTTGATCGAGTTTTAGAACCTTTAATTCTTGATTTACAAAGATTGGAAGTCTATGGAATAGATTTAGAAGTTGCAAATGCTGGTTTTATTAACATTAGAGGAACATTGTGCTTTGTTGTCGCTGATAATTTAGCTGCTAATGGTATTGGTGGCTTTACTGAATGCTTTAGTAATAGGGTTCAACGTAAGTTTTTTAAATTTTTTTTTGTTTTTATTTAATATACTTAAATTAATTTTTTTAAGAATTTTGTCGTTTCTGTACTGGAACTAAAATTGATATTAGCTCAAATTTATTCGATAGCGAATGTATTAAACGAGACAGAGAAAATTATCAAAAGAGTTTAATAAGTTTATATGAAGGTAACAGAAAATTCGAAGACGGAATCAAACAAGATAGCTGTTTAAATAAACTTAAATTTTTTCATGTGGTTGATGGATTAGCACCTGACCTAATGCATGATTTACTTGAGGGTGTTATTCCTTTAAATTTTAGACTTCTTTTACGTCAACTCTACACAGACAAAGCTTACAATAACGATCAGTTTTATAATGATTTTTGTAATTTTCCTTATGGACGTATTGACAGAAAAAATAAAGTTCCTATCCATCTTTTTGTTACAAATCCTATTTCAACAGGAAATAGTATGACTATGTCTGCTACCCATATGTGGACGTTAATAAGAATATTCCCATTAATAACAGGAGACAAATTTAAAGATAATAAATATTTTATTAATTTTATTTCTTTAATAGAGATTTTTAATATATTAAATCA
>NTPY01000323.1:324944-335785 GCA_002922825.1 Brachionus calyciflorus
TTAATTATTCAAGCTTTGAAAGGAACTTTTCATCAAAAAATTGTCGTTAAATAGTACAATTTATCTTCGGTTTTGTAAACGTACTGCCTAAAATAAAAATTGAAAACATCCAATGCTAGTTGCAAAATAAAATGTAAAAAAATTAATTCTCAAGATTTGATTATTTGCAGTAAAATCAATCATTATCGACCAGGCTTTGCGCTTGGTTAAATAAAATATTTCGGGGGAAGTCAATTATTGAAACTACTAGGTCACAAAATTTACATGAAAATTTTGGCCTGTTTAAAACAAGACTAGTACTGTCATACCTCTTTTTAATCCGTATAAAAATAGCCCTGTGAAACGGATTAAATTATACGATTTAAAGAATAAACCGAAATTTCTCAAAACAGTAAAAAATGCGGATTAATTTTGGAAAAATGAATATATTTCAACTAATATTATATTAAATGGAACAAAAAATTAAATTTTTTTTTAAAACACAATTGTCTAAACTAAGTTGAGTAAAAGACATTATATTTTTAAATTATTTATATTTAGTTTAGGTTATTTATACTCGTTTTTTGCAAGGAGCTGAAAGCTATCATCAACGTTAATAGTGGCTTTTTGAGTGGTGTGATTATACTCTTTTTCGTTTTCAAAATCAATTATATAAGTCAATAAATTATACGTAACAATTATTTTTTAACTTTTTGTTTAAATTAACATTTTCTAATTTGAATATCTATGTGTAAATCTACCATGTCGCATCGCCTTGTATACTTAAATATTTTAAAATTATATCCAATTTTTAGTGAATTGATTTATGAATTGATCTATTGACTCGTAATTTCAAAGTGCCTAAAAGATTTGGGAAATCTGGAAAATTTGGTAAAGAAAAATCCTTTATCACATAATTTTTGAAATAGTCTTTATTTTCACAAGGTAAATAGTTATGTGTAAAAATTAAAACTACTAGTTTTGTTTTTAAACAAGCTAAAATTTTCATGTGAATTTTGTGGCCAAGTAGTCTCATTTTTGATGTTCCCCCAATATTTCTTTTTCCTTTGGACATTTGTGGGAACTTAAGCTTCTGCGAAAAATATTAAATTTTGGCCTAAGAAAAAATTCTCATATTTGAGGATATGAGTTAATAAACTAAGCTGAATACCTTTTTTTGTATGTAACAGAAATAATTCTTAAATTTGTAAAAAAAAAATTTAAAATATTTTATTTTTATAAAATAATTTTTTTAATTATTTTAATCTAGATAAAATATTTTTAAATGGACGAAAGCTTAGAACTTTTAAATAAGTTTAACTTTCTTCTCATTTATAATAATAATTCAAAAGAAGATGAAAAACAATATAAAGAATATTTATCACATTTGAATGGTAAAACTAAGCTTCTATCATTTAGAAATGTAAAATCATTTTTAAGCGAACTGGGCATCAAGACATTTTTAATAAACGAAAAAATTCTAACCAAAATACCAAACATTTTCGACACTTTACCAGAGAGCTATGAACACTTTGCATTAAACAAATATTTGATTGACTTTGCCATAAATTCTACATTCAGTGAACATTTATTAAAGTTAATTTCTATCAATTTGAATTCAATAATCGAAAACGATAAGTTTCTTCATGTTACACTCACATTCTTGGCTATTTTATTTACAATTTATTTCAAAAATATTTCCAAAGACGAGTTAGAAAACACAAAAAAATATCTATTGGAATATCTAGATGATTTTCAATGCGATGATTTTATACCCAAAGACATAGCTATTTTTAAACATTTAAAATTTCTATTATATCATCAAAACAATTTAATAAAAACAAAAGCTTTTTCTCTCTGTAATAGTTTGAACATTCCGCTAAGTCTAACTAAAATGATTTCTCTAAGCAAACAAAATGCCAATGACAATTTTAAAAATTTAATTTTATTCCTTGGTCCAACTGGTTCTGGTAAAACAACTTTAATTAATTATCTAAGTGGAGTTGAATATCAGCGACATCATTTACATAATTTTCTAATTCCAAAAAAAGGATCTAAAAATGTCCTTCAAGTAGGCTATGGCAGTTCTTCCGAGACGATTACGCCTCAAAGTGTTCGTTTGGAAAATTTAGATTTGTGCGACACAGCCGGTTTTTTTGACAATAGAGAAGGTGATATTGGTATATGTTCAGCTTTGAGTATACCAATAATTATTTCACACTCTGAAAAAGTCCAAGCAATTGTTGTTGTACTTGAGTCTGAATCGTTAGATTTCTCAAAAGGAAATAGAGGTGAAATATTTCGTAAAGTTTGCCAAAATTTTGGACAACTGATTAAAGATTTCAATAACAATTACGACAAAATAAAAAATATTTTATTTGTTGTAAATGATAAATCGAGTCAAATGTTAAACAAAGATGAATTCAAGCTAAAATTGGAGAATTTTTTGTCTCTTTATGAACAAGAGACAACATGTCAAAAATCAAATGATCTACTTGATGAATACGAGCTTAAGCTTAAGAAACTAAACTTAAAATTAAAAATATTTCATTACTGTCATTCATTCCTAAATGAATTAGAACTAAATCAAGTTATAAATGATAAAGATTTAAATATGTTCATACAAGAGACCAACAAAATAATTCAAGATTTAAACGACGAGGTTGATATCATAAATTATTTGTACAATTTAAAGACAAGATTGGAAAGTATTAAAGAACAGGGCTCAAAGTCATTAAATGTTTTTACACAAATTGAGACCGAATTAATTATGAAATTAATATGTGAAAAAGAGAGTGAAATAAATAAGCTTAAGACTTTGATAGAAGAAAAAAACGCAGAGAAATTAATTATTAAACTAATGTTAGAAGAGTTTAATGAACAAAATCGTTTAAATAAAGAACTAAACGAATTGATTGATTCGAATAGTGAAGATGAATTGGAATTGGAGAAAAATTTGACGAATTTTTTAATTAAAAATGGCCTCGAACAAGATGATAGTAAATTTTTGGTCAAAGAACTTTTGGAACAAAACTGCGATGATTTTTTCCAAGAGTTAATGGATTTATTGATGGTTAAAAAACAAAATATATTCTTAATTAAATGTTTAAAATCAAATGACCAACAACAGCAAGATGACAAAGATATTTTTATTTCTAGATTAAAAGATATATGTGAAGCCAAGTCCGAAATAGACAAAAGTTTATTTTATTTTAATCTTTATCAAAATCAATTTGAAAAAGTAATAAAGTTTATTGATGATTCAATTGAAGAGATAAGTGATGTTCTAAATCAAATGAATACATGGTATAAGAATATTCAATTGATTAATAGGGACATTCAGACTAAAAGAGACGAAATAAGTCTAAATGAAGAAAAATTAAAAAATTTAATGTCTCTTAAAGAGAATATTCCTATTCATTTGACAAAAGAAAATTTTAGAATTTATCAATTTAATCAAACTCAACTTGAAATACAGAAACAATTTTATTTTGATATCAATCGAAATATAGAACATTTGGAAACTTCAATTGATAAATTGCAAAATGAAGATTGTGTTGATTTTCACAGTGAATTTAAAATCGAGAAACGAAATATTTTAAGTAATTATAAATCTTTTTATTTGGTAAATACAAATTTTTAATTACATCGAAGTTATAGTAAAATAATGAATTAAGATAGATTGTTTCTCTCAAGTAAAATTTATTGGGTCTAGATAACCAAGACTCGCGATAAAAACAAAACTTAAATTACACCCCTGTAAACATATCAAATGAATTCGAAAAATTATTAAAAAAAATTATATTTTTTACATGTTTAAAACCGCATAAAAAAGGAAATTTCAGTTTTAGTACCGACTTAAAAACATTCTGTAAAAATGTCCAGAAACCGTGTTAAACTCGGGATTAAAAACCAAATTTTCGATTTTTAACCCCGGGGTTGTTTGGGCGAGTTTACGGTAAAATTTCGCATGAATTGAAAGGAGGAGTTGAAATATACTGTACAGAATCTTCCCGTGAGTGTTACCCTACCGTTACCAAAAAAATTTTTTTTCATAAAACGTAAAATTTTTTTTTTTCGGAACGGTAATGGTAATGGTTAATTAAGATAAGTATTTAAGATTTGTTACGAATTTCAATTACTTTTTATTAAATGATCATTTATTCTAAAGCTAAAATGTTGAGAATTCCATGGACATCATGGCTTTATGAATACTCGTCTAGTAATTCAAAATTTAGCAAGAAAAATGAAAAAAAATTAGTTCCTATTGAGAGAGTAGAACTAAGCTGCATTAAAGATCATAACGGAAAAATAATGTTCAAAACCCCGATCGGCATATGTCAAAAAAGTGATAATCTAAATAAAATTGGAGCTTATTATTCAGACGACGATCTCGGTCTAACAGAAATTGCTCCTGGTATTCAACAAGTTACTATTTTAACAAATCCAGAAAATTTGTTTACAAAAACAGGAGATTTCAAAATAAATAAATTTGATCTAGCCAAAGGTATATTAAAAGTTAAATTTAGCTCTGAAGTAAATGGTGAAGGATATGCTTGTGTCCGAGTATTTGTAAAACCCAAAGAATTTGAAGATAATAAAAGTTTGATTATATCTAAACAAAAAAGCATTGAAACATACAAACAAAATTTAAAAAAGATAAAATTAAAAATTCAAGAATTGGAAAAAGAGCAAGAAAATGAAAAATTATTTTTAGAAGCTTTACAAAAAGGTATTAACGCAAGTGAAAAAACAGATCAATTAATAAATATACTAGAAACACTTGGATACGATAAACAAATGTTTTTAGATACTTTTTTTCCAGAATTTCTCGAAGTATCAAGACTAGAGAATGTGGCATACTTGAATAAAATTCAATCTTTATTCGATTTAAGTGATGATGATTTGGCTGAAAGATATAACCAATTGAACAAGAATCAACTCAAAATTTATTTTTACGGTGATGAAAATCAAAATAGAACAGTTGTTGATAATGGAAACTATGTTGGAATTGTGAGTCCAGGAGATCTTGATTGTTTAATTAATGCGGCACATTTGACTGGTGTTTCTTTTTTGCTATTGAACAAAATTCTCTCAAAATTAAACAAATATGAAAAAAATTCAAATAAAAACGATTTGAAATCGAATTTAGCTTTTTTAATCGAAGAAAGAGAAAAACAGATTAAGGAATTAGACAAATGGAAGTCTAATTACGAGAGAAAAAATAAAAAAATTGAATTACTTGATTATATATTGTGTTTTTTTGAAAACCAAGAAAATAGTATCAATCAAATAGATCGTTATAATTCATTGAAAAATTGTGAATCTGTTAAAAATATTTTAGAGAATAAATTCGATAATGAAATAAGTTTTATTCAAAATGATGATAATGATGATGATGATATAAATGAGTTGAAAATGGTCAAAGTTAAAAGTCAATCGATTAGTTCATTGGAAAGTATTGCTTCCAATATTAAATCAAATCCTCCTCTCAAAGCAGAACTTTTTAACTCAATTACTGATGATTTCAAATTTCAATATATAAGTTATGAAAATTCACAAAATGCTTATTGTGCTTCGATTTGCATAAACCGGATTAAATCAGCTAAAGTATTTATTTTAATTTAATAAAATAAAAAAAGATCGCATTAAATATCTAGGCTTTAAAAAAAACCATTGCTTTTACTAAATTATTACAATTTCTATAGTCAAAATTAATGCCAATCAGAAGTACTCAGTTTTCCTGAGCGTGGGTGAACTTAAAGTTGTCGAGTTCCATTTATTATAAGTTTAGGAAAATTTTAATTAGTCAGGTAATTTATCTTCAGACTAAGAAATCTCAATTGGAAAAAGCTTCAAAGGAAAAGATTAACTTTTCTTCAGAATCTCGCATGTGGATTTTGAACTAAAAAATAGTGATGCCGGTTAACAAAACTTATATTTATGAAATTTGTTTAACCATAACTTTGGCTAATTAAATTTAATTGAAAAAAAAGCATGTTCAAAATGTGATAAATTCAAACCATGAAATTTTTTCATGTCATTTTTTTGCAATACTTTACTAAGTAAAAATGCAATTTTGAAAACGCAATTTCAATAAAAAAAGTTGGCTATATGAATTTCTGTTATTTTACAAAACTCTAAAACTCTATAACTTTTTTTTATAAATGGAATAAATTAATTTTGTGAATTTTACCAGAATGTACAATTTGTACATACGTTATCTAGCCTCTGCAAATTCTCTGCTTAAATTTCAGAAAATAATTTTGGCGTATATTTTGCAGATAAATTGCAGAGAATTTACAGAGGCTGGATAACAAACTTACAGAATAAATTTATTACATTGTAAAATAAATTTTTCTAACAGAAATTCACAAAGCCAAAAATTTGAGGTATTTAAGCGCTTTAGTGAATAATAGAATAAAATGCACTGTAATTTTTTTACTCGAAGATACTTACCTTCAAATGCCATGATAAAGTAGCGCATCGGTAATTCGCTTAAATGCGAGCTCTAATTCGTTTTTGTTGCGTTACTTCATCGTCGCTTTTTAGCGCTAGTACCTCGGCCTAAAAAAATTACACTGTGCAGTTTAAATATTTTTCGCTTTAAAAAAAATTTTTAAACGTAATCTTTATTTTTCAAGAATAAAATGTATAAAATTATTGAATTCTATTTGCCGCAGCTTATTCAATCAGCCAAAAAAGAAAAATTTATAAATGAAAAGTAAAGTTTTTTTATCACTCAAATAATACTAAATAATAAATTTTAAAAAACAAAAATTTAGGGATGAGTCTTACACATTTGTAATTGAAAAGCTTTTAATATGCGCGGCCTCTTGCGATGAATCAATTTGGGTTAAAATGTATTGGCACTTAATTACAGAAATAGAACACTTAGAAGCTAAACTAAAAGAAACAATTTTCACCGAAAAAGATCTTAACTATTTTAAAAATTTATTAAATGAATTGATGTTTATTAATTCTGAATTATACAAAAATCAAGAATTTTTCGTCGAACAATTGAAAAAGCTTAATTCAGATTTAAAAATACGTCAAAATTCAAATACGTCTAAATCCCTAGATAATATTGAACTAAAACCAGGAATTCATCACTTATTTGATTTCAACCACGAAATAACTCATATTAATATAAAAAAATGTCAAATATTACCAACAACCACAAAATCAATTAAAATATGCTTTGAACATTCAAATAATATTTTATATTTAGAGAATTCGTATAATTATTTTATTTACGAAACAAACGATGACTATCGCCTTGATCATCTAATCCAACGATCCATAGTTTTGATCGATAATATTCTTAAAAAAGAAGATATAGACTTAAAATTTTTTACTTATAATGTTCATACAATAGGCTTGAAAAAAGCGTTAATTCAATATGATGACAGTTCATATTCGCTTATGAAAATGATGAATACAAAAGAAGTTAAAAATGTTAAAGATTTTCTGAGAACAAGCGCTTTTTTAAATAATGGCAACCGTTTAAAAAAATATGAAGAATTTTTATTAGTCTACAAAAATAGTTTAGCTGGTTATAAACTAATTAGTTATTTATATGGTATCAATCAAAGTTTGGATAATGTTTTAATTAATAAATTAGGACAAATTTTTTGCATCAATCTGAGATATTTATATGGTAATGATCCTAAAATCAAGCCCCCAAAAAATCAAAAAAATGCAAATCAATTTCTATTGGATATTTTTAGCGATAATGAGTTAAAGGAAATTATTGAACTTGTCATCAAATCCTTTTTAATATTACGAAAGTAAATCTAAACTTTACATTTTCACTTAAATTTGTATTTTATTAATTTTTTTTTTAACATTTTAGGGAAAGAAAAATTTTGATTAACTTTTTTAGTTTGATGCTTAATAGTACAATTACCAAAAGCACTTTGGACGAACTTATTGCACGATTTTTGATAACAGTTAGTGATCAAGAAATCAAAAAAGTATTCAAGGATAAAATAGTTAAAGATTTTAAAATAAAAGATTTAAGCAATTTTTTTCTGTGAAGAAAAAACGGGTCTATTGCGTTATGTGAACACTGGTACACATAAAAGGTGATTTTAAAGCCTATTTAAAAGGCTCAGTCTTCATTTTTTAACATAAAAATTTTTTAGAGAACATTTCATGATAAAATATTATAAAAATCTAATTCAATCCCTGCTTTTTCTGTAATAGACCCGAAAAAACATAATCTGCTTTGCCGTTTTACTTTGCAATTATATGAGGCAATTTTAATGCCGCATTTAAATTCGAAATTTTTTATTTTAATACAATACAAAGTATTACAGGAAAAAAATTTATCTAAGATTATAAATAAAAAATTTTAAAAAAATTATAAAAAAAAACAAATTTTATAGAATTACCAATCAAGGAGAAGATTCTTCTTCTTGACTCCCCTTTCTAAAGCTAGTCTGTTTTTATAAGTAATATTTTTAGAGTAAATTTTTAAATAAATCATCTGATCGTGAAAACTTTAAAAATTTAAAATAGAAAGGAACTTTTAATGATAAATATTAAAGCAATTGTCGTTAAAAAGAAGAGTTTATTTTCGATTTTGTAAACGGGCTGCGTAAAATGAAAATAAAAATTGATATGATCCAATTCTAGTTGACCAAATAAAATGTAAGAAAATTAAGATTTGATTATTCGCTGTAAAATCAAATATTTCGGAGCAGGTAAAATATGAAACTACTAGGTCACAAACCCCCCACCCCCTTTTTTGTAATTTTTATGTTTTAACAAGTTGCCTGGTTATTTTTGAAAGTTTACAATAAAAAAAAGGCTGTTTTTGTAAGGGATAGTTACAGTACAAATTAAAACTAACTTGTACGTTTTTTTTCCTTTCGTCTTCTTCAACTCTTCCTTTCCTCTTCCTTGACTCTTCCTCTTCTTTTCCTTTCCTTTCTCAGGAAAGGAAGAGTTTCAAAAAAATACGTTAAAAAATATTACAGTGCTGATTTGATACTTGGATTTTAGGTAATTTTACGTAAATTTACGTAAAAATTTTCATCAATTTTCTTTTTTTCAATTTTTTTGAGCAACAAAAATCTCTCTGCAAAACACTTAAAAAGACTTTTGGTTGCAAAAATTGCAGACAAACAAACTTTTTATTGCAAAATTTAAAAAAATAAAAACCAGAATTATTAGAATAAAAGGCAGAAAATAGCAAAAATTGTCCATTTAGGAAAAACTTTATTCGAAATATAGAACATTTTTAGCCTTCAAATTATTAATTAAACATCGTTCCTCAATTACAAGCTCACTCAAATAATAGCAAAAATAAAAGCCTCGCGCTTTTATTTGAGTGAGCTTTAACAGTGGTTCTAATGAAAGTGTAACGTCAACCGTCGACCGTAACTTTTGAACGTAACCGTAACCATAGCTCAAACATCTTAAAATTGAAAATTAAGGCTAATTAACACGGGTAATGGTTACGGTAAAAAGTTACGGTCGACGGTTGACGTTACATTTATATTAGAACCGGTGTAGTTGAGGAATTACGGTATAACCAAAAAAAATTCAAATACAAGGTCTTCAAAAGATAGCGACTCGATCTTGTATTTGAGAAAATACGGTAATTAAAAAACCATGTAAAATTAAATTTTGAGGATGTTCCAATTGGTAACTTCTGTAAACTATGAGAGTTTTTGACTGTTTTTTTTTGAAGCTTAAAGGTCTGAGAACACATTTCAGTAGTAAAATCACAAAATCGAAACTCCAGATTTGTACCACGGCATAACTATCGAGGGATTACGGTACTTAAATAGAAAAAAATTTTCTCTATTTAATGGTATATTTTTTTTTGTTTATAAATTTTAATTTTGACGTGCACGCCTCTCAAAAATCGATCTAATAGTTTACAGAAGTTACCAATTCTCTATAAAATTTTCTTTAATTTTTGTGAAATTAGAAGCTTTTTTTAAAAGAAAAAAATAATAAACATTAAGTAATTTTCTAAAAATAATTTACAATGAATTTTCAAAATTTTTTATAATTACGGGAAGTATACATGATTCGAAATCACCAAAATAAAACTAGGGCTTAAAATTAGGACACCTTAATTTTTTTTTAAGAAAATTGTATTTTCAAAATAAAAAAAATTTTTCATGTTACAGGTAGTTTTTTTTTTAATTTAAAATTGATATACATATAATAAACTGATCGTGGTCTAAATTTTATTGGAAATTTTTTCTAGAATCGAATTTTTTATTCAGTGTATTCACAAAATGTCTGTCACTTTGATATATTTTCTTGTTT
Organism: Brachionus calyciflorus; assembly: GCA_002922825.1. Classification (NCBI taxonomy): domain Eukaryota; kingdom Metazoa; phylum Rotifera; class Eurotatoria; order Ploima; family Brachionidae; genus Brachionus; species Brachionus calyciflorus. Next base: position 335,214 of record NTPY01000323.1, read on the forward strand.
CAGTATAAACGCGAGTATGGTATGCTACGGCAGGGAACGCTTTACGCTACGCTACGGCTTCGACATAAAATTGATAGCAGCGCAGTTTTAAATTAAATCGAAGTTATACAAAAAACATAGGTCTTTCTCATCAAAACTCATGATGAAAACAAAACTTAAATATACACTAAATTTAAGATTCATTCTTTTAATAATAAAGTCAAGTCGTGACTTGACATTGTCTAAGATATTTTGCAGAATTAATAAATTAAAAGAAAACTAAGACTTGACTTTCGTATAAGAGATTTTTCAAAGTCAAGTCCAAATTTTACTTTGAATAAACAGCAAAACAAAAGTTAATTAATAACTTGACTTTGAAAAATCTCTTATACGAAAGTCAAGTCTTAGTTTTCTTTTAATTTATTAATTCTGCATTAGTTTTTAGTGAATTTTATGAATAGGAAAACTTGAATCTTGAAAAAGATTAGCATCAAATCTTAAAGAATGGTAAATTAAAAGACTAATAAATTATTTGCTACTATTCACAAAGGTTAAAGGTAATTGATATTTTTTAACATTATTTTATTTTTGTT
>NTPY01000323.1:337210-371303 GCA_002922825.1 Brachionus calyciflorus
CACCTTCATTAAAAAAAAAAACATTCAAATATTTTTTTAAAAAGTTTCAAAATATTTGAAATATTTTGAAACATCGCACTTTTCTAATGAAATTTCAAACTTGTAGGTAAAGTTGTTATAGAACACAAAAGAATAAACCGTTTTAAAACTAAAATACCGGGTCTTAACTTTTGAAACGGATTATAATTTTGCCTTTTTTTTTACAATTTAAGCTCAGTCGGGTATCCGAAGGGAGGATGATCACCAATCCATGTTTTTTTTAGCCGACTGAGTTCATGGAGTCAAAAATACAGGGTATGTGAAGTTTATTTATATTCACTCAATTAAATTGATCATCTTTAAATCATTTTTAAATGAAATAAAATTTCTCAAGAAAATTGCTAAATTTTATAATAGTTTTGCTAGACAAATACAAGAGAATCGAATGAGTGACTACAAATCAACTGCCCCAATGATACCCGACCGAACTTTTCTTTTTAAATTTTACACCTAAATAGGTAAATTAAAAGAATGTCAATTTGACCCATGGAGATTTTAGTTTTTAAAAAATGTAAGGCTAGTTTTAGAAGATTAGAGGAAGTTAAATTATAATTCAATAAAATAAATATTTAAAATTTTTATTAAAATTAAAAGAATGCGGTAAGCGATTGCTTTTGACTAAAATGAAGAATTGACTTTTTAAAAATATTCTTATTGAGTCTAGAAGCAATCGTTTACTGCAAAAAAATTATACAAAATTGTGTGAGTAAAAAAATAATGTTAGTAAAAAAAATAAAAAAACTTAAAAAAAAAATTTTAATTTCAAAAGTTTTTCCTTACAATTTTGAAATAGAACTTGATCCAACATATCGTCAACCATATTCACATTTCTTTGTATTAAAGGCATTTGATGGTTAACAGGTTGAATTTGATGGTCAACAGGTTGTATTTGATAGTAAGCAGGTTGCATTTGCTGTCGAAGCTCTTGTCGTAGCTGATCAATCTCATGATGCATCCGAGTTACATCTAAACGTAGCTGATTGTTGTCTTGACGAAGGTCTGTATTATCTTGTCGTAGTTGAGTGTTATCTTGTCTCAATTGAAGATTTTCTTGGCGAAACTCATGACGCAGCTGAGTTATATCTAAACGCAGCTGATTGTTGTCTTGACGAAGTTCTCTATTATCTTGACGTAGTTGAGTGTTGTCTTGTCTCAATTGAATATTTTCACGTCTTTGTCTATGAGGCTCCATTTTAAATCTATTAATAAATAAGGTCTAAGGTATTACTTCTCAAATAAGGACAGAGAATGTTTTTAAAAGTTAAAATAAAGAAAAAGGTTATCTCTTTTAAAGTGTACTAATTTTTTGCTACCCTAAAGATAATAGTCATTTTTTTCTCGACAAAGTAAATATAAAATCAATTACTTGAAAAAATTAAATTATCTAGCACAATATTTATTTCCTTGAATAGAAATTTATACGAATTTTAATTAAGAATAATATAATTTATATTTCAGATAAAATGTCATGCATAACTAATTAATTATAAATAAAATGAATGTACAAATTGAAAAGTAGAGATTTTGTCTTTTAAAACTCCAACTAATTTATTTCATTTAAAGTTAGGGTTTACCCTAAAGACTCGAGTCTCATTTCACGAATCCCTATCTCTGTATTAGACACAGGCCGTGTTTGACACCGGTAAATTTTCGAAGACCGAATTCATTTATAATGGCTAATTTTTCTTAAAAAAAAAATCAATAAATTTGCAGGCTGTATAAATTAATTGAAAGTTTATTAATTTTTCTAAATTCACATTTTGATTCTGGAATTCTTAACATTTATGCACATTTTGATATGAAAGCTGGCCAACTTGAAATGGTAGCAATGAAGTTCATATCTATTCACTCTACAATTCGTTCAATTTCATATAACTTTTTAATTTTCTGCTTTTAAGTATAGCTTTAAATTGCTACAAAATGCAGCACTACACCAAAAATGAAAATTGATTTATCACCAGAAAATTGATTATATTAGGTTTATTTTGACTTGAAAGAAAATCTTGGGAGATAAATGTGAATACCCTCAAAAATAAGTCTATTTAAAATAAACCTTTAAACACGACTTTAAAAAGTATGGGAAAAATTATCAATTTAAATGATTGAATAGAAATAAACTTCACCGCCTCTAATACAATATATTTAACACTTAATAACAAAAAAAAATTAAATTCTATATAAAAATACCAATCACAGACTAAGCTTTTCAAAAATTATTTGACTTGACCTTTGGCCTTTTTTTTTGACTTTTGACCAACTCTGCTCTTAAATTAATGTACACTGTTAATATTTCAGAATTCTGAATTTTGGACCAAAGAATTTTAAAAAAAAACTACTTGTCTCACGAATTATGACGTTGGTAAAGATAAATCAACAAAATATCAAAAGAGTAAACTGTTTAGAAAAAAAACAATAAGACAATCCTGACCGTGTTTTTCCTGTTAATTATTTATTTAAGTGTTGTTGCGATTTTAAATTACTTTTTATTAAGCTTTAAATAACTATATTTTTTCCATGCTAAAATGCTGAAAATTCCATGGGCATCATGACTTTATGAATACTCGTCTAGTAACCCAAAATTCAAAATTTAACAAAGAATGGAAAAAAATAGTTCCTATTGAGAGAGTATAACTAAACTGTATTAAAGACCATAATGGAAAAATAATGTTCAAAACCCCAATCGGCATATGTCAAAAAAGTGATAATTTAAATAAAATTGGATATTATTATTTAGACAACGATCTCGGTCCTGGTATTCAACAAGTTACTATTTTAACAAATCCAGACAATTTATTTACCAAAACGGTAAAATTCAAAATAAATAAATTTGATCTAGCCAAAGGTATATTTGAATAACATTCAATCTTTATTCGATTTAAGTGATGATGATTTGGCTGAAAGATATAACCAATTGAGCAAGAATTAATTGAGAATTTATTTTTATGGTGATGAAAATCAAAATAGAACAGTTGTTGATAATGAAAATTATTTTGGAATTGAGTTTCAAAGCAAAATGAGTTTTCTAAAAGGAGAGTGTTTCGAATATTTAAATTTTTTTTGATATTTTTAATAAAGCATAAAAAATTTTTTCGAAAAAAAAAGACTTTTTGTGCTAAAATTTTGGCATTTTTTTTTTACACAATTTTACCAAAATTATCGTAAAAAAGGCAAAGAGAAATTCTTGCTCATCTGCTCGTGCTCAAAAAATTATTGGGTCTAGGTAATTTTGTGACCACGTGGTCACGAATTTCGTCACCTAGAAATTAGTGACCAATATTGATTACCAAATTCAAGGGGAGGTCACAAAATTCTTGGGTAAGTTTAAAATTGTGGAGATGAAGAGAAATAGAGTGTTTATTAAACAAAGTCGATTATTTTTCAAAACCCATAATTCGTAAAGAAATATGACTAATAAAATTTATTTACAATTAAGCTATTACAGTTGTAAAAATCGTAAATTTAATATAACTAACGTAAAATAATTTAATTTCAACGTCTTTAGTAGCACTTTCGAAAGCTTAATATTAATTTTATATTAATTTAATAATTATTTGTAAAATAAAATAATTGAAAAGATAGATTGGAAAAGAAGATAAGCTTTTCGGTAAAATGAGAGACCTAACTCTCAATAGAATAAAATTTTAGTCGCAATATTCTAGTGGTGGTCACCAGATTTATTTATTTAAAAAATTTGAATTTAATTGGTCACTAATTTCTAGGTCACGAAATTCGTGACTACGTGGTCACAAAATTACTTAGACCCAAATTATTTCCTTAATAACTTTTGAATGGAAATAGATTTTTAAGTTCTGCAAAATGCCAAATTATGACTCTAATATGCTAAATCTTATTTGAAGCTTTGCAAAAACTGTTAAATTACGCAGTTGATTTGAATAATTCTGTAACAGCAGTACATTAAGTGCATTGTGGAACAGTTTGAAAGAAAGCTGGAGCATTTTGATTACCGTTCCAAAAAATAAGTTTTCTAAAAAAGGGAACATTAATAGGGGATTATAAAATTGAAACCACAATTTGAAATATGTTTAAAAAGCTAAAAATAGCGGTTAAAAAAATGTTTTTAATATTTTTTTCATCCCCTAAAAATGTTCCTTTTTTAAGAAAACTTATTTTTTGGCACGGTAATCAAGTCTCAAATTAAATTTACCATGCTTTAGTTTTTCTTTCAAATTTATTTTTTACTTCGTTATTCAACAATTTCATATTTAAAAAGTACCTCTAAAGGCTTTGCAGAGTGAAAAATTGAAAAAAAATTTTATCTTTTTGATTTATTTTGATCCTCTTTTATTTTATTTATGGTCTAGCTTTGTTGTTAGGCTAGCTTTATTTTATTTTGTCACTAAAGTTTATAAAAGGATATGTTCAAACTAAAGCAAATTACTGTGATTTAAAAAATTAATTTTTTTATTTTATTTATTTTATTTTATTTTTTTTTTAATAAAGATTTCTTATATTTATCAAAATTAAAGAATAAATTATTTAGAAATTTTAAAAATACTTTAAAATTATATAACTTACCAACTAAGCAAAAAAAAATTGGTATTTTAAATAAGTAGAGCACGGATAGAATTTTATTTTTATTAAACAAATATAAACTACTTCTAAAAAAGGCCGATTGCAACATGCAAAATTAAACATTTAAAATATTAATAAATTTTAAAATTTTTTTTATTTTTTGTTACTCAAATACCAACTTCAAAGTTGAACTTTCTAATCTTCTCTGTTTTGTGACCATGAAATGATCAGTACCGATTTTCGGAATAAACGCGCAAAAATCGTCTTAAACACCCTTTTAGAACTGCTCTTTTACTGTTTAAAATCTATTAGGATAATCCAAATCAACGTCTTTAACAAACTATTTTCAAAAATATCCTGTATCATTAAACGAAGCTAATAAAAAAGAACAGATAGTCCAAAGAAGTAAGAACTTTTGAAACTAACTGTTTAAAAAAATACGCTTGATACAGATGTTGAATTAAATTTTTCTTTTTACCAAGTCTTAAAGGAATTTACCATTTCTTATAATTAAATTCCTTCAAGTTAAAAATTAAACTTTGTTTTAAAAAACAGATGACTTATTTAGAAAAAATTCAAAATCACGTGATATAACAAAATTATTAAATAAAAATTAAATTAAAAAAAAAAAATTTAGAAAAAATTTTATTATGAATACAAAAATAAATTTTGAATTGCATGAAAATTTTAAATTTCCAACCAACAAAAAAAAATTAAAAATCTTACTTTAGATAATTTGTTCCTCAATCTAAAATAATTTATCTCTATATTTTTTTGTTAAATTTAGAATTTCGAAAAAATCACAAGACACAATTTGAACAGCAAAACAAAATCATAATTTATTTATTTATAAAATCTTTGAGAGAGCTAAATTGATTTTTTTTAAATTTCTATTTGAATAAATGTATGGAATCGAATATTCAGCATTTGCTAGTTTAATCCAAGACGAAGATCTCGACTCACCTAATACAAATAAAATAATTGACAATCAATCAAATTTAAACACATCATCATCCGATGTCACATTTCTAAAATCAATATCACAATCACCCAAAACAGATTCCCTACTACACAAACTTCAAACATTAACCGAATGTCCCGATTACTTAAAACCTAATCTTTACATAAAATCAACTCATTGTGAAACACCCAAAAAAAGTCTATTTAAAAATCAATACACAGATGATTTTATATTATTGAGTGAATTTTCCGAAATAGAAGGTCCCAAACCATTGTTGACCATACCAACTGATGGCGCTACTGGTTTTAACAAAAATGAATACTCTTTACATTTGATGTGTGTCGATTTTCACTCACATACACATCATCAAAATCAACATGAAAAAAAATTCAATTTTACCAAAGACACGTCTATTATCAACTACTGGGATTCGAATGCCCAAGTAAATGCGTGTGTTAGACACTTTACTTTATACGATATTGAAGCTAGAGGCTTTGTACGTCCATTTTGTATGGCGTACATTTCCTACGATCAAAAATCAGTTGAATTTTTCGAACAAATAAACGAGAAATTTTCACAAGTAACAGATCTCTTTAGAAAAAGTAATTTAATACAATTTAAAAATGAACTAGAAAATAAATGCACTGATCTAAACTATACACGTGAAATATTTTTAAAATTTCACCAAGCCGATCAAGAAAATAGACTTAAAATCCAAGAGGAATTCGATTTGGATGAAAAGACTATATCGAGATTAACATCGGCTTGTTCTAGTGATAAAAGTATAAACACACAATTGAGAACAATTGAGAATTTATTAAACGAGACTAAAGGTGTTTTAGAAGTGACACTAGACGAGCTTAGAAGTAAATCTTGGTTTAAAACTAAATTATCAATGAATAACTCAATTAATTTTACTAATAAAACTCGTTCGCTTACGTACCCGTTAAGCACTGATGAAAATTTAACTATTAATATAGACAATTATAAAAATCAAGAATTATATAAGCCTAGTTTATGTCATCAGGCCTTAACTGGTAGTTATACCCTTTCAATTAATACTGAATTAAATTTAAAAAGGGACAAACAAAAAATAATGAAGAGACTACATCAGTTATGTCCTGATACAGCTCGATTAGCCATTAATCAATTAAGACTTACACAACGCTACTTTTCAACACCATACTATTTATTAAAATATAAAAAGTTGACTAGTAATAAATTAAGTTTGAAAAAGAATTTATTTTGGTCTATAACAGCTGGTGATTGTTTCATAGCTGATTTCTCTTTGGATTCTATAGACCAAAATAAAAACGATACTACAATTCTAAATGATTTAAATAAAAATAAAACAGAATTTTTTAGTCCTAAAACAGAAAGAACAATTTATTTAGACGCTAAGTCATCACAACAACAAATTGAAAACACTTTAAAAAATTATTCATGGTCTAATTTGGAGAGTTTTCTCGATTTAAATGATGAACAAAGTGATGAGCAAGATGACTCTTTGTCAGTTAATGATTTTTATACAAATCAAGAAATTTTATACGATGATTCGGATGAAGATAATTCGAAAAAAGAACTTAATGAATATGACTTTGCCAATTCATTAGTCGCTTTGGACAATAAATATTCGTCAACAAATTCCCTAGCTGTATCCCTTTCATCCTCATCAATTGGTCTTTTTTACAAAGCTTTAAATAGCCTAAGATACCAATCTTGTTTAACAGATAAACTAGTTCAATTTCAAGAGTTTAATTTCGAAGAAAATTTCAAAAATTTAATTCATAATTTTCCATTAATATTTCCACATGTTTTATATTCGATACTAAAAGGCCGTCCGGTTATTTGTGTCACTAGATATTGTTCCAAATTGAGCCAAATTCAATCCATTTTGGATTGTTTAAGTAATTTTATACCCAATTCATTTTATTGTGTAAATTCCCTATTGACAAAAAGTACGCCAAAATTTACGTCATCGCCTCATCATCTAAATCTCGCTTGTAGTGATAAACCAAAATTAAAAATTCTACACGAAAGAAAACCAATAAGACTTAACGATTTAAAATATTGTAAATTATTCGGTTTAAGTCTCATGATTAAGGACACTCCGTGTAATTTAGAAACACATAAACACTACGAAAAAGAAGATATAGAAGATCTTTTATTGACTTATATCCCAATAACGATACGTAATTATGTATCTATTTTAGATCTAGACGTTCAAACGTACTCGGGTCCTAAATACACTGGTACATATTTAAATAATTTAATAAGCAAATGTAAATATTTTAGCAATGATTCAGTAATTTATTTATTTCTAATATCAAATGTTTTTAATTTCTATTCGAAATTGGCATTTGTGTACAATAATTCAATTCTATTTGAGAATGAGTCGCAGTCGTTTATGGAATCGAGTAAATTATCAATAGAAGATAAAAATTCAATAACTAGTTTAGTAAGCCGTAAGGAAAAATTGGTGAAATTTTTTAGTAAAATTAAAGAAATTGGTAAAAGTAAAAATGAGATTGAAATCGATCGATTTAGAAATTATGTTAACTATGTAAACACACAAGCAACTAGTTATAATTTTGATCAATGTGATTATAAAATAGTTAGCTATTTTGTTACGAGTCTTAAGATAAAACAAATTTATTTGTACAATTTGGCATTGCATAAAAAAGAATTAAAAGAAATGAATAAGATTAAAAAAAGTGCTCAAAATGGTGATTCAATACCGTTGATTCAATTATCGACACTTACTAATACGACATCTAATGCTATAGAAACTAGTAATAAATTAAATTCTTGTAATAATAGTTTGGCACATAGTGCTGATATTCAAATACCATTATTGGCCGAATATGAAGAAATTCATTTTTTTAATGGTAGTAAAAAATAATTCGAATTTATTTATTTATAAAAATTTTTTTTTGGTTTTTCTTATCCGGTTTGTTAAATATTTTTCATCTTTTTTTTTAATTCGAATTGTAAGCTAAAATAATAAAAGAATTTAATTCAAATAGTTTTTTGATCTCTTTTTTAATGTGGAAAGTTTTTTTTTCAATTAGATTTTTTTATCTAAAATTTTACTTAAAAAAAGCTAAAGAATAGAAGTCATTATCTATTTTATCTTGGCCATTTAAACCACCCTGAAAGAATTCTATATTAGTATGTACAATTTTTAAACCCTATTTGCTTTTTTATTGACCGCAAAAATCACTCTGCAAAGCTATTAAAATTACTTTTGGCGATAAAAAAACTGCTGCATAGTGCATCAAAATTTGTTGCAACTGTTTACCAAGTCTGTCAATTGTGTAACTTTAATTGCGTATTTAAATTTAAGCCTCTTTTTGATAGTGTGCAAACATGCAGCGAATTTTGTTATTTTTACAATTTTGCAATTAAAAATTTTTTTCTGCTAATTTGTACAAAATTAAAAAAACCTAAATTAAATGAAGCATTAAAATTGTAAAATTTTTTCCAGACTTGGTAAACAGTTGCAACAATTTATTTATTGCCAAAAGTAATTTTCAAGATCTCTGCAAGGTTATTTTTGCGGTCAACAAAAAAACAAAAATAATTAATAACCTTCTTGAACAGTTGTCAAAAAATTCTGCCGAAGTTTCTCACCCATTTTTTCGTTCTTCGCGCGGCTTAATCCGCTTCAAAACTTTGTTTCGATGCAGTTTAAAAGCGACATAAGCCAAGCTTTGAAACCTATTAACTTAGCCTTGAATTTTACTTGTATGTAGACATTTTTAAACAAGAAATATTTAATTCTTATCAACCCTAAGTTAAATAAGGTCGAGAAAAGTTCTTAAAGACAAGGTATTGGTAATTCTTTTTACCTATTTTTTGACATGTATCCTTGGATACATAAATAAAGTTATATATTATTAGATAAGGAAAAGTCTTGACCAAAATTACTAGAATATGTCAAGATAGATAATTATTTATCCGAAAATAGATATCATATTTATCGGAGGATACATGTCAAAAAATAGGTCAATCTGATTCATCTACTCCAAAGGCAATTTGAAGAAAATCTCAAATAATTATTAAAAAAATTATGCTTATTCCAATTCAATTTTTATTTTTAGATAAATAAAAATTTAAAAAAAAAAAATTTAAATTTTGACAGCCTAAATACTTCTTTAAAATCTATTTGTTAAATAGAAATGAGTAACGAGAACTATGATGCCAATAAACTATTCGAAGCAGGTGGTGTTCTCTTATTTTTCGATGTACCTTTGAATAGTGAATTTGGAATCGATTACAATTGTTGGAAAACAGCTGAAAATTTTCGTGGTGTAAAAATGATACCACCAGGTGTTCATTTCATTTACTTTAGTGTTGCCGATAAATACGGCAATATCGGAATAAGAAATGGATTTTTTCATAATTTTAATTTACAACAAATAGTTGCCAAAAAATGGAATGCTCAAAATGAATCAATTGAAGATTATATTCTAAGTGAAGATCAAAGTAAAAATTTTCTCGAAAGAAAAAGAGAGTATGATAAATTTCTCGGCGCATATCCTTATGAAGAATACAAACGTTGGGTCTCATTAACAAATTTTATAAATAAAGATCTAATCGACCATTTAGAACCAGAGAATAAAATAATAACAAGTGGTTCGAGTTTAGTTGGCAAAAAGTTTAGTATTACACGTAAAAGAGGCGAAATTAAACAAAAAGAAGAAATTTTCAAAATCCCTAGTGATTTAAAAGAAGCTGAGAAACGTCTGCCTGAAATGGAAAATGAAAAATTCACTAATATCCGATTTACTAAAATTCCAGAAGAAATTTTCCAATCCGGTACTAATCCTCTTGAGATAACTGCTCATTTTATAGACATGTCTCAAAAGCTTGAGCTCTTTTTGAATAGTCAAAACAATGAGCTAAAGTGTTCAGAACCAATGAATATTTTGGGAGAGCTTCAATTTGCATTTATATGCTTTTTAATCGGACATGTTTACGATGCACTTGAACAATGGAAATTGTTAATTAATTTAGTGTGTAATAGTGAAAGTTTTATTAGAAAATATCCGAATTTATTTATTCAATTTATTCAGGTTTTATATTTTCAATTGAAAGAAATGCCCGAGGATTTTTTTACAGATATAATTACAAGCAATAATTTCCTTGTTGTAAATTTACACAATTTTTTTGATAATATTAAATCAGTGGTTGATGAGTGTATAGACGATGCGAATGAAGATTTTTTAAAATTAAATGAAAAATGTGCTAAATTTAAGAATTATTTACAAGAAAAATTTGATTTTGATTTTGAACAAGAGCCTGATGAATATGCACCCGTTGTATGCGAAGATGTTAACTAAACTTATTTATTTTCATAAAAAATATCATTCAATAATTTTTTTTTTGTTGGTAAAAAAATCTGAAATTTTTAAATGTCGAAATTTCCGAAAAGTTACTTTGTCAATTTTTTATTTGGAGTTGAAAATAAAAATTTTTCAAAAAAAGTGTTTATTTTAAATTTTGTTTTATTTCCTTTGTTTGAAACTAAACAATATTCACATCAAATGTCGTTTCTAGAGGGCTAAAATCCAATAAAATTATATTTGATAAGCAATTTAAAAATTTAGTCTAAAACCCAGATTTGATTTTATAACTTATATTTTATTTTTTTTTATTATTACTGTAAAATGAATAAGTTTATAGAGAGCTTGATTTTTAGCTTAGGAATATTTCTTAATCGAATTTTTTTTATAAATTCAGATCAACTCAGCTCGAGATTTCTAGCTCTAAACTATCAAATTCCAATTGATAGCTGCTTAGTTTACAAAAATTCAGAAATTTAGAATAAATTCTTTTGTTTACAAGCTTGTTTAATGGACACACAATGTGACTATGCGAAATATGAAAAAAAAGAATGTAGTTTATATGCAAAACAGGGAAATATTAATACTAATTTATTAAGTGAAAAGATAATTTATCAAAAAGCAATTGAAAATGTATTGATCAAAGAATGTTCAAATAGCTCGGTATATTGGTCACTTAGTAAAAATTCTTGCTCACCATGCAAAACAGGATTTTTTAAGTATTCAGAGATGCCAAATTTTTGTTATCAAAATGAATCAGGATCGAAAAATTTTGATGAGTCAAAGGCATATTGTGAATCAAAAGGTGCCTTTTTGTTTAGACCAAAGACCCAAAAAGAAAGAGAATTTTTCGTTAATACATTTCCCAATTCGAGAGTATTTGTTGATTCAAGAATAACAAGGAGTGGAGAGAATTATGCATGGCCTGATGGATCGTATGTTTGTGGCTTTGATAATTTTCAACCTGATAATGTGTGGACTCTATCAGAGAGTGTTCTAGAAATATTTTGTAATGGAAAATTTAATGATATACCAAGTAATCATCAAAATGAGCCAACAATTTGCCAACACGATTAATCTCTTCTTTAATTCATGAAATAGATTTTTTAATTAAATAAAATTAAAATTCCATAATAATTGGACTATATTAAAGTTGATAAAGTAGGAAAAAATTGTTTCTAAAAATTGTTGTTAAGTTTCAATTTTAAATTTCTTATTCGATCATAGAATTGACGAGTAATAAGGTCCCAAAAACCACTAAAAGTTTAGGATTTTGTGTTTCTTGCTCATTTTTTTAATCAGATATTTTAGAACTTGCATATCTAATGCTTTTTTTTTTGATCAGTTTTCAAAACTTAATTGTCTTATGGAATATTTAAAATTTTTCTGATTTTAATTTATTTAAAAGTTAATTACAACATACGTTTTCAATGGTCAAAAAAGGCTGTTCAAATAAATAAGAAATAAAACTTAAAATGACAAAAAATTCTTTAATAACTAAGCAAAAAATTTTCTTTGTTGAGAAATAAATCAGGTACTTTTTCAAATTTTTCTAGTCAAATAACATGTTTTCTTAAAAAAGGAACATTTTTAAAATAATTTTTATGAATTGAGGTTTTTATTTTATTATCCCCCTCCTGGTACAATTTTGTACCATCCGAAAAATAGGTCTGCAAAAACTGTGCATTTTAAATATTTAATTTTTTTCATTGCATGCAATTCTCACAAAACTGCACAGTTTTTGCAGACCTATTTTTCGGATGGTACAAAATTGTACCAGGAGGCAACATTTTGCAGAAATGATTTATCAATTACCTATAAAAAATGATTTTAGTTTTAATGAATTGAAATGAGTGAACTGAAATGAACTTTACATAGGCATTGTGAATTTTTTTACATTTTACAAATACAAAATATTCGAACTCTAATAAAAGGTAGAAAAATGATGTGTGTAAAGAAAAAATTATGCAACTTTGTGAAACTTCGGAAGTTACATCTTATATATTAGTCTGCAATATTTCTGCAATTTGTGTAAAATTCGAAAATTCGATTTTAGTTAATTTAATTTTCTTTAAAAATGAATTTTGGATAATTGAATTTGTCTGATTTTTTGATATTGAATTTAAATAAAAATATTTTTATCTTGATGGCTTATGTACTTAAATCTAAATATTCGTAGAGCAAAAATAATGAAAAAATTTTACTTCATTTAAGAATAATTTATAAAAGGAAATTCTATAAAATCGAATATTGGAAAAACGAATTATATTTAATCGAATTTTCGAATTTTATACAAATTGCAGAAATATTGCAGACTAATATATAAGGTGTAACTTCCGAAGTTTCACAAAGTTGCATAATTTTTTCTTTACACACATCATTTTTCTACCTTTTATTAGAGTTCGAATATTTTGTATTTGTAAAATGTAAAAAAATTCACAATGCCCTTCACATAGCCAAAAAATTCAAACTTATGGATAAATGTATGAGATAAAAGCGAATTTTCGCTTTCTACCTAGAGTTAAAAAGGCAAGCTAACGGTACAATAATTTTAAAATTTGAAAAAAAAAATTAAAAATCAAACTCCTTTTTAAAAAAAAAGACAACATGAGATAAAGATTCAAAATAAAATAATAAATTCCACATATAAACGGCGAAATTCGTTTGACCTTTGTGAATAAATATTTTATTTTAGCTTTTTTTTAGCTTTTGATAAATTGGAAAAATTAAATTAAGTCAAACTCATGTTGTCTTTTTTTTAAAAAAGGAGTTTTATAAAATTTCGAAATTACTTTTTTGATTCGTTAAAAATAAATTTTTTGTGCTAAATTAAACATTTATTTTTTTTTATTCTTATTTTATTAATTTCAAAATTTAGTAATTTTTTTAAATTTCCGGACTTTTGATATGGAAAATAAACTAAATTTATTATATTCTGAAAAAAAAATCGCTAAATTTTCGGAGAATTTATTTCCAATATTTATTTCAAAGAAAATTTTTTTCTAACTAATATGGAGGGAAAAACAGTAAAAAACAACAGTTTTTTTTGGTCTTTTCGAATTTCGGGAAATTTACTGGAATTTCAGGGAATTCCGTTGAATTCACTGGAAGTCTAGTAAATTCACGATTTTTTTTTCGAAGAATTACGGTAAATTTCCCGATATTCTCGTGAATTCACCAAAATTCCGGTGAATTCACGAGAAATCTGGTGAAAACATAGTGACAAATCAGTACTGTTCTTCAAATAAGTTAAAGTTAAGTGTTTCGTTTAGCACCCAAGATAAGGAAAAACTTACAAAAAAATTAATAAATTAACTATTTACAAAAAAAATAACAAGGTAGAGTTGCTTCGCTCCATTTATCTGAGCCGCTCAATGCAATCAAAGATTTAATTTTTGGAAAAACGGTTTGTTAGAGTTATTTGAATTTAACAATTTTTGTAAATTTTTTTATCGGTGGAGCTCTTTTTCATCATCTGACATTATCTAGAATTAGTTTTATTTAGTATTCTTTTCCCTTTAAAATAGATTTATAATGTCTTTATTAAATTTAATTTTTTAAAAGAAGTGTTTAAATCCATCAACGGGACTTTTTTTTCTTATCAAAATTTTCTTATTTTTCTTATTCTTATTTTTTTCTTAATTTTTCATTTTTCATATAAAATTTCGTCATATCGAAGATCGGATTAACGAGGATTGACATAAAAAATTCTTAAAAAAAATCTTTTTTTATTATGAAAAGCTAGAACCCGGGCGCTTTGGAATAGGAGCTTTGCGACGCTTACTTGTGTAAAAAAGAAAAAGTATTAGAAATGGAATCTTTTGAAGAGTCAAAATAAATTCTAATAAAAATTTTAAAATTACGAAAGAGCTAAAAATAGCGGTTAAAATTTTTGTTTTTAAAATTTTTTTTGACTCTCAAATGTCTCTTTTTTTGATCACTTGCTAAGGTGGCCCAAATCATAAACTTCCGTACGATAAATTAATTAAAATTTTTGTTTTATGTTGTAGAACAAGGTTCGTAGAATTTGAAAATGAAAAAAAAAATTATGGATCATTCTTTGTTTGCACTTTTTAATCGGATTCAAACTTTATCCTTCATTTTTGAATTAAATGGATTTTAAAATAAATAAAATTAATTTATGTCGGTTTTTATTAAGAAATGTAATATTTGAAGCCCTGGCAATCTTAGCAAAAAAAAATCTAGCAGCCAAGTTCAATTTTACCAGTAAATTTTTAAAAAATTGTAAAACAAGCATTTATTTTGTTTTATTTTTAAGAAAAAACTATGTAGTCTTTCAAATAGAAAGTTTTTTTTAAGCGATACTTGATTTATACATTTCATCTAATGATGAATAAAAGTTACTAGAAGGATTTTTGATCAAAAAATTTTTTCAATTTTTAAATTTGAATTTAAAATAAGCACCTTTTAAAGATATATTTAATTAAGAATTTTTATGTTTTTTTTCAAAAAAAGATTTATTTTCTTAGCTGTAATACTAAAAAAAAATTATTTAATAATTGTGTTAAAAGACTTGTTATTTTTGTGGTTTTTTGACGGTTGCACTAGACTTTGCATCGAAAAGTGTTTGAAGAACATCTTGATAACTAGTTTATTTTCATGCATCTCAAAAGCTTTCTAGAATCTTTTCCAAAGTCAAATTCCTAATTTATTATTTTATTTTTGGTTCACAGAGCTGCAAATTAGCCTAAAAATTTTATTAAATTTTGGCCATTATTGAAATTCTTTAAATAAAACCAAAATTCTTCTATGGGATTAAGCTCCAAAACGTATTTGGGACACCAGATAATCTTTAGATTATATTCAGTCTCTCATTCTTCTAAGGCTGTATTAAAATTTTCAGAAGCCGTATGGGGAAGTAAAATTTTTGTTAATTCTATTAACAAAAAGTCTTCTATTTCAAATTCTGGATAATTTTCTAAAAATGTCATGCGTTTGGAGCATCCGGGACCGCCTCTAAGATAACACATTGATCTTCGTCGATAAGGACCCAAGAAAGGGAAGTTCTAATTGATAAAAGATTTAACGATTCCACAATTAGACACGTTTCAAATTTTATATTTGACGTTCGAAGAAAAAGATAAATTGCCAAGCTTAATATTCTCATTTGTTCTCATTTGTTTGAGATAAATCCAGGAATTTGATAAAATAAAATAGCTAGTAAATTCGAAACAGTTTTAATATCAATCTTTTTTTAGATTAGAGTTTAGTGGTCTTTTATATATTTTAATCAAAAATTTCAAATAATTTTTAAAAGTCAAAAATATTTACTTGAAACTTGATAACTTTCAGTTTGGCACTCAACTGACTTTTTTATAACAGTATTATTGTGTTGGTTATTAGGATTTTCGATTAAGCCTACTTGGAGACCTAATCAAAATTAAAAACATTTTGTCTTTGGTTTCAACAACCTTCAGGATCTCTACTTAAGAAGTTTTGATCTTTTCTTTCTTAAAAATTTTCTTTCGCCGGCTTTCTATCTTTTATTTTTTAGGGGAAATTATTATGTTTATTTTTTATCAAGCAGAACAAAGGACAAAAACAAAAAATAAAAAAATCCTTCTAAGAACTTTTGTTCAGGAGACACTAAAGTATATTATTTTAGAAAAAGATGTAAGGACTACATAGTTTTTAAAAAACGCTGAAAAATAGGTATTTTTTAAGATAAAAAAGAAACTAACAAAAAAGTTCTAAAATTTTGCTTATATTTGGATATTGTTTATTCATTTATGCTCTTTAAAATAAAAAAAAAAAAAGCAAAAAAAACAATTATTTTTTCGCATCATATTTTAATTTAAAAAAAAACATAAAAATAGCAGTTTTTAAAAACAAAAATTGCTCGATAATTAGATAATATAGGATCCCCCTTTTTTTTTTTAATTTTCTATGATTAACTAGCACTCCGAAATAGGCTCAAAATGTTTCAAATAGGCATATTTGATACAGAAAGGCATATTTGATACAAAAAGGCTTTATTTGATACAGAAAGGCTGACAATGTTGCAAGCGACAACGCTTTTAAGAAAACCTCACGGTTTTATAAAACCTTTAGCTGTTGCCTCTACTACTAACGACGCGCAATCAGACAAAAAGCACATTTTTTTTTTTTTAAAACTTTAAAATTCCATAAAAACAACAATTTGATTCCGAGGAGTAATGGCTATGTATCTAATTTATCATTAATGGTTAATATAAAGGCAATAATTCTAAATGCACAAAAATCTTTTTTTTTTAATTTAAAGATTTTTTTAAACTAAAATTTAGTCTCACTTCTCAAGACTCAAGACAAATCATTAAATGAACCGAATCACCACTATTTAACTCTATGTAAGATTGAAAAAACTTAAAAAATCGCTCTAATTGTATAAAATTCCTTAGAAACAAAAGTTTAATTCCTGAGACTAAAGAAATTACTTTTAAAATCACTTCATATTTTCTTAATATTATCTCATAGTTAAACAAACTATCCTATATATTATTTTGATTAAACTTAAAATTCTAATAGTTAACTTAATTTTCACTGGAAAAAAAAATTTTGTTTTCTGATATACTAAATCAGTATATCAGAGTGACACGAAATTTTTCTATAAACAACTCAAAATGTATCAAAGTAATTCTTTCTTGGGTGTTAATTTCCAAATCAACGACTCCGATTAAAAAATTAATTAATTCTAATGAGATTTAAAATATCTTTTTCATTAAATTTCTTTTTTTAAAATACCAATTTTCTGAATTTTAAATAGTTTAAAACATTTTTAAAAATTACGATAAAACTTCAAAACTCTAAAAATAAAAAAAAAAGAATAAAAAGATTTTTCTTTTAAATTTAGGCTATCTTTACCTCCAAAATTTCAAAACATGTAATCGATTAAGATTTTTTATTGAAACGATTCAAAAACAATCTCTCCCATAATTAATTTTTTTATTCTTGTTCTGAAATTTTAAAATTACTGAAAAAATTTTAATTTCGTTCCTAATATTAAAATTACCCCATCCCCAAGTAAAACTAAAAGCGAAAAATATTCGAAAATTTTCGAAAATTTATGAAAATTTAACTAAATCGAAATTTTTTCGAAAATATGATTAAATTTTTTTAGAAAAAATTTCGATTTAAAAATAATTGATAGTTTAACCGAAAAAAATTAATTTTTTTTAATTTTTTTAATTATTTCAAGAATAAAAATGTGAAAAAATAATCGAGGAGACTTTATCCTTGATGAATTCCTTCTGTAAAAAAATCCGAATTTTGAGTTTTGGTTAAACTATAATTAAATTATCGACAATTTAAAAAGCATAAAAAAAGATTAAATTAAAATTTTTGATTGATTATTTTTATATTGGTTTTCCTAGATTTTTATTACCTAAATTAATAAAAGAATACTTTTTAAATTTAAGCATTGAACTTTAGTATCAATAACTAGAACTTTCAACTCTTGAAGATATGTTAAAAAATCTTTGCTTTTTTTAACAAGCTCTTTATGTTGATAAATAAAAAATTATAATAAAAATTTTAAAAATTTGTATCAGTTGAAATAATAAAAGCCTTGCATGAAAAAATATTAAAATTTTTGATAGATTTTTATTCAACTAAAAATAAGTAACTATTTAAATTTTCGCACCAAGCTTACCATCGTCATTATTCGCAAACCAATCGTAATGACCAAACTTCTCCCTACTGTTCCAAAGCACCGTGTTCCTCATTTATCCCTCTTTCATTTCTCACCATTACAACATATTATATAATATTAGTAACAGGGAACATCAATAAACTAATTTTTGAAATTAGGTCAAATTAAGATCTTGTTAGAAATAAGTGATTTATTTTAAAATAAAAAGCAATTTTTTTTAAAATTTTTTTAATGTTTATTAAATTTTAGAAATAAAGCAAATTTTTTTAATTTATCTTTTTTAGAAATTTATATTATTCTATTTCCTTGCAATAAATGTCTTGTTTATCCACTCCTCGTGATTATAAATCTTGGGTTCATAATGATAATGTAAAAATACCTTATACTACAATAAGAAGATACAGGAAAAATATTTTTAATAAATTCAACCAAGTAAAGTCGCCTAAATCAAGAAAAAGTTTATTTAAAAATGATTTTCAAGTGAATAAATTAGAAGCGAACGAATCTTCATCAAATCTAAATATTGAGAAAAATTTTCCAGAACAAATTGAAACGGTTAATGATAATATTTCTTTTTCAGTGGACAAACATCAGGTTATATGTTCAGAAGAAAAAGAAATAATAACTAGAAATTTAGATAAAGAAGTAGAAAATTTGGAAGAAAAAAAATTTGATAAAAAGCTATCCATTAAATTAGGTCTTCTCAGTATTTATATAGAGTTTAGACCATCAAAAATGTGTATGAATGTATTTATCAAAATGATGCGTCATTACATAGGTAATGAAGTTCAGCCGAATTTCGATTCATTAATCGATTCTTTTAAGAAAGAATTTTACTTAAAATATGATATTTATACATTTTGCTTATGTTGTAATATTTTAAAAGAAAATTGCAATGATATAAATAACAATTGTCCCAGTTGTTCAAAAACTTTTAGTAAGTTTTTTCATTTAAATATTAAATCGCAACTCGAATCAATTTTAAATTGTCAAAAAAACCGAATTGATTTTTCTTTAAATTCTGAAAACAACATTTATAAAAAAATTTCATATTTTCATTCGAAATTTATTACCCTAACAATTAATTCAGATGGTATTTCTATTTTCAAATCATCAAGAACAACAATTTGGCCAGTGTATTTAACTATAAATCAGATAGACAAAAAAGAAAGGTTTAAACTTAAAAATGTGATAATTGCTGGTTTATGGGTTTCCAAAGAAAAACCTGTTTTTGAAGAATTTTTAAAACCCATTGTAGAAGAATTAAAAATATTAGAAAAAGGAATTTTTTTTGAAGGTGATATGATTAATATTTTTTTAACAAATGGAGTGTTTGACAAGCCAGCAAGAGCTGCGATTTTAAACACGATACAATTTAACGGAAAGTTCGGTTGTATTAAATGTTACCAGCCTGGTAAAAATATTCCTTCTTCTAAAAATGGTACAATTCATGTTTATCCATTTCAACATTATCACCATGATAAGCCTAAGAGAACTCATGATAAGTATTTGTCCGACTTAAGACAAGCAGTTTTACTAAAAAAACCATTTAGAGGAATTAAAGGCGATTCAATGTTGAATCAGTTATCCTTTTATTTCCCTATTGAATCAACAGTTATAGACTACATGCACAGTATTTTAGAAGGCGTTGTGAGAAGTTTAGTCAAGTATTTGTTTTTTCCAGAGTACACTAAAAGATCTTGTTCTTTGAGAAAACATTTTATGATGATAAATAAACAGCTAGTTGACATCAAAGTTCCAGACTTTATACCGAGATCTCCACGGTCCCTGGATGATTTGGGAAAATGGAAAGCAAATGAATTATTTTCCTTTTTGATATATTATTCTTTACCTTTATTTAGATTTATAATGGAGGATAATCAACTTTATCACTTAATTAATTTAGTCGTTGGTGTCGAATACTTATTAACTCCTAATTTAGATGATGAAAAATTAGAAATTGTAAATTTATTATTTAAAGATTTTGTCAAGGATATGGAATATTTTTATGGCGCAGATTCTATGTTATCAGGAGTTCATGAACTAATTCATCTGACTGAAGATTTTAAAAATAACGGTCATCTAAGTGAATTTAATTGTTTTACATTCGAAGATTTAAACAGACAAATTACAAGTTTTCTTAAGGCCAAAAATTTGGTTGGCGTTCAGCTTATTAACTCTTTTAATGTTTTGAAAATTTATTATTCATATATTGATAAAATGCCGGCTCAATTAATCGATCAAGTTTTTCCATGGAAAAACAATTTATTTAAAGAATTAACTCATGGAAAAATTTTAAGTCAAAATCATATTTCAGAAAAAATTTTAGATTGTTTGAAGAAAAAATTTAATGCATTATCATCTAATTTTCAAATAACGAATTATGTTAAATATAAAAATATAATTTATACTTCAATTAATTATAAAGATGTAAAAAGTTTAAATTATTGCGTTAAATATGAAGAAAAATTTGCAATAATTCATTATTTCTGTTTTAGTGATGATGAATGCGTTGCAGTTCTTCAAATTTTAAGTAAATTGCACAATCCTTTTTATAATATAAAATTCAGTGATTTAAAATCATCGATGACAATTTGTGCTAAGTTTTAACGAAATTTCGCACTCTTTCTATTGGTTTAAAAAAAATTGCAAACTCTAAAAAATGGAAAAAAAAAATTTTTAGCTTAAGAATTAAATTATTATAATATTTTCTTTTATTTTTAATTGATCAAAAAATACATCTTTTTAATTTAATTCTCTTAAAATGTGATTTAAAATCATCGATGACAATTTGTGCTAAGACCAGCACATTCATCGTCGCAGATATTATAAAATTAAAAAAATGTTTCTTCGTTGAAATAAAAGAGACAGTATATGTAAGTGATTTTTCTTCGGGTTTTTTATTCAATTAAGCCGAAGAGAAATTATTAAGATTACTTTTTATTTTAGTTATTATAGAAAATTTGTAAAAATGAGCCGAAACGCTAAAAATTTGAAAAAAAATGTTAAAAATAATTTCGCACTTGTACAATATTTGGTTGACTTAAAACATGCTGTTGTTAACTTGTCTGAAATCCGTATTGATAACGAGGATGATTTGGAATTAAACGCAGTATACGATGTTAATTGGAATGGTCGGTGGATCCAAGCTGAAGTTAAATTTGTCGGTGATAGAGAAAAATGCAACAGCTATTTAGATAATATTTCACATAAAAATTCAATAAAAAAAAACGAAGTCATCAAAGATAAAAAAAAAGATGTTATTAATTCAAAGAAATTGACAATCACTTCTAATAGTAAAAAAAGCGAAACTCAAAAAGGTCCAAAAGTGTTGCCCGAAAAAAATTTGTTGAAAGAACCTAGTGAAAAAAATTCTAATTTGGAAGTAATTAAACCAACAACGTCAAAGTCTGATATGGTTCCTAATAAAAAAGGTTTAACTATTGAGAATAACGTATCTAAAACCTTCGCTGAGCAACTTGAAGAAAGAAACAAAGTAATAGACGAGTTGATAAAGGAGATTAGTGAGTTAAAGAGTGAAAATTTAAGACTGAGTGAACAATTGAAGTTATCAAAAGTTTTAGAAGGTATTTATTTTTAAATTGCTTTATACAAATTAGTAATTTTTTAAGAGGAATTTCATTCCTTGTTTTATTAATTTAATTTAAAAAACAAAAATGTATTGAAACTTTATTGTTGTTATAATTAAAATTACTTATTTCTTTTCTTTTTTAAAGTATTTCCCATTTTTAAAACCATTTTTTTAACAAACTTTTTTGAGATGATTAAACTAGCTTTTGAAGTATTTTTTTGTACACTATCTAACGTAAATGCTCGATTATTATGAGATGTCATTTAGGAGTGCTCGGTTTTTATGACAGCTTGTTATAAAAATAAAAGATTTTACAGTGACTAATCACTATTTTTATTAACGTCATGTCAAATAATTCGAGCATTTACGTTATAATGGTAAACAAAACAAAATTTTTATCTAATAAAAAGTGTTGATGTCGACAGCAGAAGGCCACTGGACGCAAAAAAAGGTGACAGCCTTGATGAAAGCGGAGTAAAAAATTAATTTTTTTAAATATTAAAAATATTAAGAGAAATTTTTGAAGAACATCTCTTAATTTATTGAATTGAAGAATTTAAAATCTTTTAAATATTTATTTTACCAAGCGACTATCTAGACTTTCACTACTTTTTTGGCGGCCCACGTCAGACACCAACACTAGAGGATTACATGCTCAAAAATCACCTAGAAAGTGTCCATATATTTTTACACTTAAATTAATTTTAGTTCGACCCAAAATTTTCTTGATACATTATGGTTCTAATATTGAAATAAATTTAAATACCTATTGGAATTAAACATTATCACATTTTCATAATTTTGACTTTTAATTACAAAGTTTACTTTTAAAGGTGTCTTTTTAAGTTTATTTCTATTTTAAAAATAAATTTAGCTTGTAAATATTCAGATGATAAGACTTGTTCGCAAATTTTAGAAATAAAGTTTTATTTTTAAATTCTTTTTTTAAAAAAATGTTTTTTAAGAGAAATTTCAATTTGAATTTTTTTGACGTACTCAATAATTTATATTAGTTTGATTAAGCTAACAAGATTATTTCTCTTTTTAATTTTAAGTTTTGATTTGTATTTAAAATTTCGTTATTATTAGCGTATTTCAAAGACTTTATTTTACGAAAAAAAATCAAGGATACTCAAGGATACTAATTCATTTTTCATCATTTTGTGTATCAATGTCATTATGAAGCTATTTGAAATTTTAAGAGATGTTTTCTTAAAGTCTAATTAATTGTTAAATTGTATTTAAAAAATTAAATATTTTTTTAGGTTTCATTTTTCCTAAAAAAGACTTTTTCTCTTATAACTGCCGTGTTCCCTTGTTTAAGATTGCACCATTAATAGCCGATTTGCCGATTTAGAAGTATGTGTCGGTATTTTTTAATATTTAGAAAAAAAGAAATATTAAGTCGGAATGTAAAGTGGTCTTAAAATATAGTATGAAATCTGTATTTATATTCGCGACAGGTATTAAAGGGTGCATTTTAAAACCGATTAAAATTAAAATTTTATTTTTTTCTTAGTTAAATGAAAGTTTAAATTATGTTTGCATTTGGTACATATTGTCTGAATATTTTTGAAATGAATAAAAATTTTTTTCTAAGACACTGAATTAAGAAAAAATGCTGTTAGAATTTCTTTTCAATGTTTCAAATATTTGGCTGATAATTCTGAAAGAGAAGAATTAAGAAGATTATGCGAAGACTCTGGGAAAGTTACATTGTTAACCAAATATCCTACTGTTTCCATTTCAAATACTCAGTTTCAAAATATTTTAATGTCTATAAATGTTGAGAAAAGCAACAAAATTGTTTTTAAAGAACTTTTAACTGCTCTTTTACCCGATATGACTTTATGGGGGTCCCACAATGCCAGCTATATGAGAAAAAATTATTCAAATGTCATTCAAGCGGCCAGAGGTAATTTAAAAAATTCTCGATCTTTTTTAAAATTAACTCTTTTTTAATTAAAGAATTTTTGGAAACCAAAAACATACATTTAAATAATGCAGAATTCAATCTATCGACTCGCGAGATGTGTACCAAAGGTAAAAACTTCATGAAAAAAAATGGATTGGATATTAAGCCGAATGATAATGAAATTGATGAAGAGAACTTAGATTCAGAAGTTGAAAAATCAGACGATGAAGAGTCAACTAATACAGAGACAAATGAAGAAATTTCGAGCTGTGAATCTGATACCAATTAAGATAATTGTAAATTAAAATATAAAAAGAATTTTAACCGTTTTTTAAATTTATTTTATTGCTGAATAATTGTATTTTGTTAAATTAATTGATTATAAATAAATTTTATAAAAAAATTTGATTCTATTTTTTTTTACAATTTTTCGATAAAAAAGCGATAATTTAGTCCGTTGAAAAGCGAAAATGAAAATAAATAATTTCGAAAATTGTTTACTATTTTTGATGAATTATTAGCGAACAAAATCCATCTATAATTTCGAATTAAAACCGAAATTTTTAACCAAAAATAACTTAATAATTTCGAAACTAAAATTTCGATATTTTTTCATATTTTTTTCATAAAAATTTTTATTTGGGGTATTATTTTAAATTTAAAAAGAGGTAAAGGTCAAAAAAAAGAAAGTACTAAAGAAAAATAATGAAAGAGCTTAATAATTGTCTGTGCGAGCACAACACATGTAATTTTTTGCGAGAGTAATTTTTAACATATAATTTTTTGAAACAGTAATTTTATTTTTGTGATTCTTTGAAGTGTAATTTTTTAGAGTAGTTTTTGCGACAGTTATTAAACTAGAAGATACCTTATATTTTTGTAAAATAATTTTTTGTAACAGAAATTCACATTGCCCTATAAGAGGTTTATTCGAGTCTATTTGAAGTATAATGGGTTTTTAAAAGAGGGACTCTTTCATATTTTAATAAATCAAAATAAGCTTTATAATGTTAGTTCATCTAACATAATGTTCAAAAAATGTATCGTTTCTGCTTTAAATATTAAAAATCTTTTACAAATTCTATATATTTTTGTCTAATTTGATTAAAAAGCTTATGATATGTTATAGGCAAGTAAGTGAATGCGTTTATGCGAACTAGAGAGCGTGAAATATTTTTATTTTTAAAAAAAAATAAATTTTAAATGAATAAGTCAAATAAAAAAATGAAAATATATACAATTGAATATTTTTTTTTAACTTTAAATTACAATAAATTTTTGTTTTTTTTTTAAAGCATTATAATTTTTCTAAATGATAAGTTTTATTTTTCATTAGATATTTTTTTCCTTAATGATTTGACACATGATTGGTTTTTTTTGCCAAGACTTATGTTTTTATGAAACACACTTTGTTTTTATAAATAAAAAATTATCTATGATAATGATAAAAATATATTTATAACAACAAAAATTAAAAATCAAATTGGAAATTCAACGAAGAAATTTTCTAAAAATTTCCGAACTATTTCATTTACTCATATTTTAGGATATTATAGGAAAATCAGAAGCTATTGAAATTTTTTTAGTCACATAAATTAGTTTGTAAAGTTTAATTTTTATTGTTTTGGATTTCTTTTAGTGAATCTCGACTTTTTATTGACCAAATTTTTACATAATTTTTAGCTACTCTTACAAATGATAGTCTTACAAAAATAATTTTTAAAATTTTTTTTCATCGCAAAATTTCAAAGCTTTAGATCTCATCTTAAAGATTTAAAAGTAATTTTTGTTCTTTTTAACTTCTTCTAAAATTCATTTCAAAAATATTTTTTTCAAATGTGTCAAACGAAATTTCCATTAATCAACTTTAACTTTACATTGTTACTTTTTAGCTATTAAATTATGCACATTTATCTTGATTTTTTGTTACGCAGGTTAATATGCTTTATTTTTTATGAACATTTAACCAAAAATTTTGTTTTTAATTTGTTCACATAAAGTGAATTTCTTGTTGCACACAAAAATCTGAATTTATTTTTCAATTTTATTCCAAATTTAAATTTAAAATTTCAATATGAAAAACAATTTCCTCCGAATCTGCAAAAGTTTTAAAAGAGAATTATTTTAGCGGAATCTAAGATTTTTAAGTCTTTTTTTCTTCACTACAGATGTATCAACGATTTTTAAGTAAAGTTGAGAAGTGAATCTTTCGAAAAATTTAGTTAGTTATAAAATCGGAATTTATCTTTGAGATTAAGAGGGCTAAATAAAATAATATCTGTGACTGGATTATATAAAGACAATATATATTGTTAACTATTTATTTTAAGTACTTTAAAACTGAACTGAAGCCGCCAATAAAAGGATCCCTATTTATACCCAAGTTCTACCTGCTTGTAAATGAAAGGAAGCATCTCGAAGCTTCTAGCTTCTGAGATACGTGCTCAGGAAGTAAATATACACTAAGCTTAGCACATCAACATAAGCTGATGTATGAATGCTAATGGGTGGGTAACATATCAACCCAACTTTGCCCCGAACGTAATAGCTTCAAAAATTAAAATAAAATAAAAATAAACGAAAATCAAAAAATTAATTAATAAAAAACAAATATTCTAAAGGATTTTATCTCTTAGGACAATTCCCATTCACTTGAAGAGGAACCATTGCCAGATAAAATAAAATCTTTATTCTAAAGGATTTTATCTCTTAGGACAATTCACATTCACTTGAAGAGGAACCATTGCCAGATAAAATAAAATCTTTATTCTAAAGGATTTTATCTCTTAGGACAATTCACATTCACTTGAAGAGGAACCATTGCCAGATAAAATAAAATCTTTATCATTTAAGCTAACCATTCTCTCACCAATAACAATATTGTCTAATGGTTCTTCCTTTTATATTTTTCTGAAAGATCTAAATCCTATTACCATTTTGAAATAACCTTCAGCTCTATTCGTAAGATCATTTGTAAGAATTATCTGCTTACAGATATTATCATTATTTAAATTTAGAAATAATTCAACGCATATTTGTTTTTCAAAAATGATTGGGAATCTTTTCCACCTTTTTTTTAAATTTTTTTTTCTTACTTTTGAACAAAAACTCGGGATTACTAATCATTTTTTTAAGCTAATGGGTTGGTAACACATAAGATTCAATTAATTTGATAATAATTGAAATGAATCGCGTAAAAATCGGTAACTATGTAATGCTTTTAATTTCTGTTAAAAAATATTTTAGGGTTTTGGTCAATATTTTTCGATCGGAATTATTCTTAAAAACTCAAGTTTAAATTTTGAATTTTCTGTAATTTTTTAAAATTAATTAAAAAAATAGCTTAGCCGAGATTTATACTTGAAATTAACAAAATTTTGAATTTTAAATTTAAAATCAGTACAATTTAAAAAAAAAACAAAATGATTTAAAATTAATTTAGATGCAGTTTGTTAAAAATCTTTGTGTTATCAGCATATTTGTTTTTTTATTTGTTTTATTTTTAACAATAAATTCATTCGGTAATAATAATAATATTTCTAAAATTGATGATAGTAAAAGTTCTTTAATACAATCATTCATTCAAAAAACATTTCCAGATCATTCTGATTCATTAGATGAAAATACAAAAAAATTTCTCGAGCCCGAACCGTATAACATTCGAAAAGATAAATTAGTTAATCGGACAAAACCTAAACTAGCTCGTACTATGAAACAAATATTTGAAATGCCAAGTAAATATAGTTTGGAAAAGAAAGACAATGAAGAATTCTCACTAACAGCTGTTATTACTTTATATAGAAGAGCTAATATGACTAAAAGATGGATAGAAGCATTAGTAAGTCAAACCCATCGGCCAAAAATAATTTGGATTGTTCATTTTGCATCACCTATCTCGAAAATATTAGATCAAGAAATTGATGAAGCTAGACTAATTGCTGAAAGCGCAAATATAACAGTATTTGTAAATAAAGGCGAAATGCAATTGAAATATTTTGGACGATTTCAATTGGCTCTACAATCACCAACAAAATATATTGTTATATTTGATGATGATTGTGTACCACAGAAACGTTTTCTCGAAGCATGTATGCACACTATAAATACACAAGATTATTATGGAATACTTGGTACAAAAGGTGGTAGTACGACAATGAAAAATTATGTCTGGTTGGGTCCAAACGACGGTACACCAACAATAGCTGAAATTGATGTCGTTGGGGGTAGTTGGTTTATGGAGAGAGAATGGATAAAGTTAATGTTTAGAGAGAAAATGTTTTCATGGGGTAATGGTGAAGATTTACAATTGTGTATGAGTGCTAGAAAATATGCTAATATCAGAACTTTTGTAATGCCTAGTGATCATTCTAATCCAGAAGTAAACGGATTTGCACAAGATTATTTTCATTTAAGTTTTATAGGTGATACAACTCAAGGTAAAGTAGCAAATGAAAGAAGTTTTGTTATATGGGAACAATTTAAAAGAGGTGATCGTTACATGCAGTCATATTTGAGAAATGAAACGACACTTATGATTTTTGCAGAGAATAAAAAAGATGTTGAGACTCAATTGAATATTCTAAAAAATATAAACATGACTTCAATTGATGTTGTTGTTTCTATTAATAATAAGCTGGAAGCTGATATAAAAGATGAAGAATTAGAAAAAATATACAAGTTTAAATTTCTAAAAGATTTTATGATTGGTAGGGAATTTAATTCGAATATAAGCTTTCTATCAAAAGCAGCTGAAGCTATTTATCATTTTGATATAGCAGTTCAAGAGACTCAATCGACTGCACTATTAGTTATTGGTTCATCGTCGGATTCAGCTACTGTAGCTGTAGTAACAGCAGCTCAATTACTTAAATTTCCAGTAGTTAATTTTTATCGTGAATTACAAAATGGTGAACAACATTATTCCAAAATGATTATGAATTTGGCAAATTTGAATTTAAAGTTGAATGAAAATGACGAACTTGATCAAGATGAATTTTTTAAATTGAAATCTGCTTTGAATCAATTTTTCGTAGTTTAGATTTTTTTTCTGTGGTCGATTTTCTACTTTTAAAAATTTATAATTTAGAAAATAAAATAATTTCATTAAAAAAACTAAGTAAACCCTAATTTAAGTTCGAGCAGTTCAGCAGTTCAACAGTTCATTTTTGAATTTATAACCTCAAAATAAAAAACCGTAACATTCCTTAACATTTTATGGAGAAAAATGTTACGGTGTCAGAACTTGGATTTTCAGAATATTTTGGTCAAAAAAATGCAAATCTATTTTTCGCGAATTTTTAGATTGCCATATCTCCTTGAAAAAAATGAAAAAGTGAAAAAAAAAACATGTAAACTTTCAAAATTTTAATCGAAATTTGATAATTTGAGCAAAAAATTTTTTAAAAGTATTTTTTTTCGAACTGCTTGATTGTGAAGTTTCTAGCAGTTCAAATTTTTTCGTAAGATTTAGCAAAAAAAATTATACAAAAGCTAAATTTTCGTTTCAACATTTAATTATTGGCGTAATTTATCAACATTTCTTTGTTTTGGTCGATTCAATTACTGAGAATTTAATGAGATACACTTATGTTTTTTCTCTTCCCAAAAGACTTCAAACTTTGCATGTATTTTAAAATCTAATTATTTGACATTCAATCGCCTTAAGCCTTAAGCTTAATTTAACATTTTACACAGTGAACATAATAACGATATAGTCATAATAACGACCTGTTTAAACACTGTTTATATAGAGCATACACAAAACCAACACAGAACAGAAACAAAATCAGCACAACACATAAACATCTATATTTTTTTGAAATAAAATGGAAATAATTAAATATTTTTTTAGCCAATAAGTTCGCTACTCGTTTCATTTTTAAGCACTTTTTGACTTTTTTTTCTTTTTAAGTCAGCTCTCCTCTTATTTGGTTAACTGAAGTTTATGATCAATTCGCTCGATTCGCTCAATTCCAAACAAAAGACAAATTTATTTTAATATAAAAAAATGGAGTATCTTACTATTTAAAAGTGAAATGTGTGAAAAAAGGTAAATTTTCATGCATGTACTTACGATAATAACTTTTAATTTAAATTAGATACCATGCTAAAAATTTGTCTTAATGTCAAATTACTATTATATAAAATTTTATTTATTTAGGCCAGGTAAATTAATCTAACTCAAAAGAAATCGAAAATACTATATACTTTCCTTTTATAATTTTACATTAAAGAAATATTAACAGCTTTTTTTTGATAGAAGTTTGAATTATAATAGCCAAAAAAACACTTTATAAAATTTAAAAATTATGGTCAATAAATAGTTGCAAACTAATCAATCGACTTTAAGATTATTGTTTCCCCATAATAGGGGAACTTTTTCCTACAAACACGTTTCTCTTCGTCACAAACGACTTTTAAACACAAAAATACTGTCTTAAAGAGAAAAAAAATTATTATTCCAAGATAAATATTGAAAAAAAATTTTTCGCCACAATGACTTTTTTGCCAGAATAAATATGTATGAACATGGGTAATCTTTGAAAGAAGTGTTTGAAATATTTTAAGGCTTGAAATATTTTTTTTGTTGAAGAGATATTTATTTTTTTTGAAATTTGTGGTGACGAGATTTTACAATAAAAAAGGTTGATTTTGTCGCGAAAAGTTTCAAGATGCGGGGAAGAGTGTTTTAATTGTGGAGATGACGGAGACTCCTTTCATTAATCTTAAAAATAGACTTAACTCTAATCCCTTCAATACTGAGTCGAAACGGCTTGAATGGGTAATTTTTGACTTAAGTATAATTAATCATTTTCGCTGTCGCCTTCGTTTAAGCCTAATTGATCGGAAATTGAGTTATAGTAAAAAAAAACTAAAGTAAAAATTCGGCGAAAAAGAAAAAAAAGTATTTACAGGTTAATTGAATAAAAAAAAAGATTTCAAGAGTAATTAAAAAAAAATGAAGGTAACAAAAAAATGGACCAATCAAAAAATCGGTATTTAATTTCCCGTTTTTATTTGAAATTAAGAATATATCAAATAATTTCTTCTAATCTTTATTTTTTTTAAAATAACTCAAATGAAATTTAATTTTCTAATATAAAATCTATGGAAAAATAATTCGAATAAAAAAGTAGCTCTATTTCTTCAATTAGAAAAAAAAAATAATTCGAATTTTTCTTAGTTTCGAGTAAATACGGTAGTTTACCGGAAGCGAAGCTACGGGTGTGACCTTGTATAAATTGAAAAAAAAAATAATTTTTTAATTGCATAAAAATTTGAAATTTTCGAATCGAGCGAATTTGCCACCAATATTGAAATTAAGTTTTTTGCAGAGCGATTTTTGTTGGTCAAAAAAATTGAAAAAAGGAAAATTGACAAAAAATTTGACAAGCCTTCAAACAAAATCAGTGAATTCATTTTCCAACTAATCTGATTACAAAACCGCATTTTTTTAATTAAGTGTTCAAAATTGATTTTACAGAACCTTAAGTAAGTGATATAAAATCAAATTATTAATATTGCTGTAAAACTCTCTAAACAAAAAAAAAATTTTTTTTGACTAAAAGAATTTAAGCTTTGAAAAAAAATTAAAAAAAAATAAATTCAATTTTATTTTGATTTTCGACTTGAATTATAAAAAAATAATTAAAAAATTCTATATTTTTGATAAATTCTACCAATAAACGTATTCTCAAAATTATTAACACCATTCGATGAGCTACCAGCACCTAATAACTGTATCGTATAACATATATCCAAAGCATTTTTTAAATTGGTATCATTCTCACTTACAACATTGCGAGTTTTATGCAAATGATAAAAGCACAACATTTCACGTTGAGGTATAAAATTAATTTTATCAAAATTATTTTCTATCAATTCCATAAGCATAGTGGCACCAGCTGGCGCATAGCCCTGACTCTTTCTCCAATACATCTCATAATTAATCACAGCATCTTTCATAAACGGATGATTCTTATCAAAATGAAATACTCCATTTGAAAGACAAGTAAAATTCTTCGCCTTCGGTCCACTAAATGCTTTTTTTGAACAATGATAACTAAAATTATCAGTGACGCCAATTGTATTTGTTAAGTGTTCCATATTTTTAAGAACAAAACTATCTGTGTCCAAATAGAGACCACCATACGTATAAACTAGAAAATATCTTAGAAAATCAGACAAATGTACTCTTGATACATGGAGATTATCAATCTTTTCACCTTTTAATAATTTATTAGCTTTTTCAACAAAATCATAACCAATATTATTCTCAACCATTTTAGTCAAATTAAATCTTACCATATAAATATTGTTATAT
Organism: Brachionus calyciflorus; assembly: GCA_002922825.1. NCBI lineage: Eukaryota > Metazoa > Rotifera > Eurotatoria > Ploima > Brachionidae > Brachionus > Brachionus calyciflorus. Next base: position 369,570 of record NTPY01000323.1, read on the forward strand.
CCCTTTTGTTTAAAAGGTAATATAACAGCTTCATTTAGCTCATTTGAAAATATTAAAATGTCACATTTAGGATGATGATAAACAAGAGTTTCCAAGCCTTTGAAATAAATTTCAGGTAATTTATCGCCATACCAAATTAAATAAATATTAAAACGTTCATTGTCAGGTACATGCGAAACACCGTATGTTTCCAATGGTGTTTTCTTTTCGAGTATTATTAATGTAGAAGAAAATGGATAGATTAATCGTGAAATTGTATTTCTATTAAATGAATAATCCAAAAAAGTTAATCCAAAAAATAACAAAATTATTATATTTATAGCTAGAATTGTAAGAGATTTTTTATAAAGAGATATATTCATTATTGTTCGATTTAACAATATACTAAAATCAATATTCTATAAAAGATTTTAAAAAATGACTTAATGATGAATATTTTTTTTTAAATTTCTCAGAAATAATAAATTTATTGATTTGAAAAATTTTAAAAAAAATTAAAATTTTTTATAAAGCAAATAAATAAATTTTTAACTTTTTTTTTCTTTTGTTTTCTTAAAGTAAATAAAGCAAAAAAAAAAAGGAAAAAATTTTAAAAACAGAAAAAAACTAGCTTTATTTATTTATGATCTCGTAGAAAATATTTTAATAAAAATTTATCCTTAGAAAAACCTATTTGAATTGATTCATTTTAGTTCATGCATAATCAAATAAATTTTTGATTGAAATTGATTCGAATAATGGCAATATGAAGTTTTGTACGATTGGTTTTAAAGAATTGTATTACCATAATTTTTTCACAGAGCGATTATAAGTTTTTTTAAACTGTGGACAATCAAATGGATGACTGAGATTCATATAATATAACTAGTGTTGTGAGTCGACTCAAATTATATTCTATACGCAAATTCCGACAAATAATTCAAAGATGCATCTTTTAGGTGATGTAAAAGTGTAAAATCACATATTGGGTTTTTGCTTAATTCCAATGGTTTTTGTCCTTTTTAACTTAATTTTTTTAGTGTTTTAGCTAAAACAAAATATTTTTAAAGGTGTTTTACAATTGTTTTTTACTTAAGAAATTTTTTTAATTCTTATGAGTTATCGCAAGTTTCATAAACGCAATATTTTTCAATCCACTCGATCCAGTGGTCGAAATTCCTAAAAAAATGAAATCGACTCGACTTTTTGTTTGAAAAAAAAGCTTAAAAAAAAAATTTTTTTTAATTTTTGTAAAATAATTTTCTGATTATTTAGAGGGTGGAAGACACGAATTTGAAATCTGTTTTTCATTTTGACTTTCCATTTTCAAATAAGAATCAAAATGATTTTAAAATACCGCTATCATATCTCGGAAAATATTCAGAATTTTGGAAAAATAAGCATTTTTTCGGATTCCTTATCATTTTCTAGAATAATAACAAAAAAAACGAATAGGTACATTTTGACTTAACTACAGTATAACTCTTTGTTTTTAGAGGGTATAATTACCCGTAGTTTTTCTTATTTTATTTTTAACTTTTTACGTAGTTTTAAATAATCTTTTAAAATTTAAAAGATTATTTAAAACTATAATTTAGAAGTTTGAAATTTATACTTGAATACTTAATGGTAAAAGTTACAGTACAAATTAAAACTAACTTGTACGCATTTTGTTCCTAAACTCTTCCTCGACTTTTCTTCAACTCTTCCTTTCCTCTTCCTCTGAAGAAAACATTTAATAAAAACTAATATTTT
>NTPY01000323.1:371328-382093 GCA_002922825.1 Brachionus calyciflorus
AGAGGAAGAGTCGAAGAAGAGTCGAGGAAGAGGAAAGGAAGAGTTGAAGAAGAGTCGAGGAAGAGTCGAGGAAGAGTTGAGGAAGAGGAGAGGAAAAGAAACGTACAAGTTAGTTTTAATTTGTACTGTATTTTAATTTAATTTTCAAAAATAGATAGAAAAAAGAATATTTTTTAAGATTATTCATTAAGTGGTAATAAAAAAAATTTTTTAAACTATAATTTCATTAAATTTCAAACTTTAAAATTTTAGTTTGAAATAGTCATTTTAACAACCCTATTTTAAATACAAAAACATCTTTCAATTCCAATCCTAATCCTCAATAAATATTCTCTGATCTTTATTGATGACTATGATGTCAATTTCTATTCACTCATTTCAATTTGTTTAATTCTATATAACTTTTTTATTTTTCTACTTTTCCTTTAGCTTTAAATTGCTGCTGCTTACAGCTCCCTTTTTTCGGTTTTAGTAAAATTATAGATAAAAAAATCTAATATAAACTTTATAATAACACTTTAGTTTTAATTTTTAGTTAAACTTGTGTTATCTTCTGAATATTAAAATCTGGGAAAATAAAGGATTTTTTCTCTTTCCATTTTTTCTTAAATTTTTTTAATAATTGAGATAATATTTACTAGTTTCGTTTTTTTTTTATAAATGTATTTTAGTTTAAAAGATAAATATTTAATTTTTCAAATGGTTATATTCGTCAAATACACAATTAAATATTGTTCTTTTTTTTTTTGATTGTGTAGAAATAGTCTAAATTTAATTCTAAAAATTAAAATGACTGTTTTATGAAAAGAAAAAACTTTTATGTTAAATATTTAGTTTTAATTCAAAAGTGTGTAAGGCTAAGCTTATCTACCTTTTATTTTTTGTTTTAAATATTTAATAAATTCTAAAGAATTTGTGTTCAATAGTCAATGAATTCAAATGTACAAAATTTTGATTAATTGATCTAACAAAAAAATTTGATCAGGACTTATATGCTTTTATTGAATGCGACTTATGAAAATTTAGACAAAATAGTTCTAATTTCTTATTTGTACTTTCCTTTCTTTTTTTATTTTATTTTAATTAAATTACCGCGATTATTCTTCTTTTTTTTATTTTCTCATAGTCAATTAAGCAATAAATATTTTAAATCTTTCATCTACAGTCAGATCTCGATTTTGTAAACTTATTTTGAAAGAACAGAAATTCTAGCAATAATTTACATGTATTAAAATTTCGATTTTGTAAACCTCAATTTTGTGAAGTTTCGATTTTGTAAAGTTAATTTAGATCTACAAAAGTTTATTTTTATTGCAAATTTTCTTCCATTTTGTCAACTTTGAATTTTTTTAAACAATAAATTGTAAAATGTCCGAAATAAGTTAACACCAGAAAGATGATTGATAATGTACAGTTTTAAGTGATTTTGTTGGGACTTTATAATTCAAAATAACGGATTGTTACTCGCATATTAATAAAAGCTTTTTTTTCTCCTGGCTTTGAAGTTCATTTCATTTCGATTCACTCACTTTAATTTGTACAATTTGATATAACTTTTTTATTTTTTACTTTTCTTTTAGCTTTAAATTGCTACAAAATGACAACTTTGCTTCACAAAAATATTTTGTTGGATGTAGAGAAATAATTAATAGAACAAAAGATAGAAAACTGGGTTGCATTTTTTATTCATAAGTTTTAAACTTATGTAAGAAACCGCTTTATTTCAATATTACACAAAATCTTAGTCTTAAGTTTCACTTTTGAAATTTTACTAAAATCATTCAAAAATTTCAAGACTACTATTTTAAATTTATTATTATTTTTAACCTATTTTTAAAGAGTTCTCATGGGTTAGTTGATGAATCACTCGCGATTCTAGACCCCGGAATTTATCTTGTTTATAAAAGCAAAATATTACGATTAATTTTTTAAAATAATAATAATAATAAAAAGAGAACAAAATAAATTTAATTAATTTTCGAAGAATTATGATATAGAAATAAAGTTAAAAATAAAAATTATCTATAACATGACTCAAAACAGAAAAAATAAAAAGATTACAAAAATTATTTTTTTAATTTTTATAACGAATATTTGAAATTTTGTGACAACAGCAACAAAAAAAAGCTAAAGCGAAAAATAATAAAAAAAATCTTAAAAAAATATCTAGTAAATATTTTTTTAAAATTCTATAAAATTCACATTTTCTATTTCTACCAAAAAAAAAAATCAAAAAAGAAAAAAATATTAAATAATTATTTTTCTGAGCAAATAAATTTAAAAGGAGTCATTTGATTTCTATTTCGTAATTTTCTTCTTTTTTGATTTTTTTTCTTAGGCATATAATATTCTCGGTACAATTTGGAATTTTAAATTCAGTTTGTGTTGCACTAAAAGTTTTATATTGTTTTTTTTTTTTTAGTTTCTATTGAATAATGAGAAATAAAATAATTTTCGGGCAAAATTTCCTCGAGGCTATGAATGCCATTGTCAAGATAACATAAAAATATAATAACTGAAGTAATAATAAAAAAAAAAATTTATTAAAATTTCTCGATATTTGTGTTTTTATCGGGTTTTAACTTTATTTTCTAAAGTCTTATTAATTTATAATTACAAAAATTTCCTGCGGAATTTTAGAATACGGATATTTTATAGTTTTTTTTTTCTCAAAAATAAAAAAATTTAAATCACACAAGCAAGTGCCAAAAAAAAATAATTCTTAAATTAAGAGGGAAAATTTTGAAAAACTATTAGAGCCTTTTTGCTTATTTGAGACATAAATTTTTTCAATTAAAACAAAAAATATATTCTGTAGTTAATCCCGCAACTCCTCACGCAGCCCTTTAATTATTGATAAAGTTGAAATTACTTCTGGAAAAAATAATAAAGCCATAAATACTTTTGGCGGGTCTTTTCCATTGTAAACTTAAAAAAGACTAAGTGTGAAGAATTTATTAAATACCAAGAAAGAATTTAAAATCAAGAAATATAAACTAATTTTTAGCAATAGAGACACATTTTAAAACATGTTTTAAAATGTTTGTGTTGTGTTGGTTTTGTTCTTGTTCAGTTTATGTTCTGTTTCAACAGGTCGTTAACTTTGATTTAGATTTTCCTGTAGGAAAAAATTGTAAAATTACTTGAATATCTAAATTTTTATTCAAATAATATTATATTCATTAAATCTAACAAAATTTATTTTATTTTAAACAGCTCGCTTATTTTTTAAGTGAAACTTTGGCTTCATCCAGAGCTAAATGAGACAAAGTTTGATAATTCAATACCTAAGCCATTTTAAAGTAAAAATTTTTATTATAAAATCAGACTTGATGGAACTCGGAATTGTGAAGGGTATTTATAAAAAATGGGCTGACTATTACAAAATAAATGCTATTAGAAGAATTTGAAATTATTTTTTTTTCAAGTAAAAATAATGTTTTAATTTTGTTTATTGCTATCGTGCACCAAACTTCAAAAACATTTTTTTCTGGATAAACTGTAGGGATGACTTCATTCATTTTCTTTTGTGAGTTTTATTTGATTCATGGGGGATAGTCCACATTTGGATTTATGTTAAATTAAATTGTGGAGCTTTTATTATTTTAACGAAGAATTCATTAAAAATTCAGTGTTACCTCATTAAATATTAATCCCTTCAAGTGTGAAAGGATTAAAAATTGCAATTTTTTTTATATTATGAGCAAAAAATATTGCAATTGCTGCAACTACCGTTAACCCTTGCGAGATTGTACCCAATTTTTTGATTGGTTGAAAAAAAATTGACCAATCAGTAAATTGGGTACAAACCGGAAATTCGGGTTTTTATGCACGCACCATCTCGCAAGGGTTTACGGTACATAAAACTAAACTAATTGATTTAATACTATATTGACTATTTCTTTTAGAAATAACTTCAATGTAGTATCAATTTAATTGATAAATGAATTATCTGATCAATTAATCAACTTAAGAAAAGCAGATTTTTCATTTATTTTATGACTAATATGGAATCTTACGATTCTTAAAATTAAAAAAAATATTCATTAACTATGTTTCAATTAAAAGTTTACCAGGGAACAAAGAAAAACTTATATTAAAATAAAACATATCAGTCAATAAATAAAAAAATAGCATTTTTAATTGCATTCAATAAAATTATCAATTGATCAAACCGAGTGGATTGATAAATGCTTTAATTACCGACTTTTCAAAATTGCAATTTTTACATAATTAGCTTTTATTTTTTTTGTTTTCTTTTTGTTGGTCTACATCAACCAATAAAATTTATTTTTCTATTATTTTAAAAAAAGAAACAGCCCTTTTTTAGCACAATTTTGTTTCTTCACACTTTTTTTCACACCAAACTTATAAGATTTTTCAAATATCTTATCTTATAAGAGAATCCCCCTGCTCTCATTTTATTTAAAATAACAAAAGAAACGAAAAAAAAATTTCCTCTCACAGACGAATTAAATATTCAAAAAAAACATGTTTTAATTGATGAAAAAAATATTTTGCAAGAAGGTCGGCCGATTTCATTTATGTTAGAAAATCCGTTAAAAAAAAAACAAAAAATAATTTTGAGAAAAATCCTAGGCTAAAGGGAAAAAAGAGTCAATACAGCGTAAATACTCCTTTGTATTTCATGCATGCATTTATCCTTCTTTACATCGAGTCAAAGAGATTCTCGATTACTTTTTTTCGGAATCTTTCAAGGATTTCTACAATTTCTTTCAATTCTACCAAGGGTCCTGGCACTACTTTTGCTAGCTCTTAGTCTTGCCAAGTCTACAAGTTTTTCGACACAATTTAAATCTGGACAGTCAGCTGGACACTTTTAGGTACTTTATTTTTTTACCAAAGAACCATTTGGTTACTATTTTGGCTCTGTGGCAAGCAGTAGAGATTCTTGGATGGGGGGGGGGGGCTGAAATCGCCTTCCCTCCTGAGGTGGGGGGATGGTCGGGTGACTAAATTCGGTAAGGAGAAAAAGATTGGAAAATTTATACTGCTAATGAAAAAATGTCGAACAGTCCTGGTCGTATTTGAATTTCGTAAGATCTAAATTTTTATTAATTTTCAAAATTTACCACTGGTTTTTAAGTGTCGAGTTCTGTTAAGTGTACGATTCGGATAGACCAACTTTTGATTATATTAAAATAAGAAAAGAAAATTTATGCTTAAATACTCATTATGGTCGTTTTCCATCATATTTTTTTAAAGGTTGTTTTTTTTAAAATTTAAGTCATTTTCAAGAATTATTACACTCGAAATTAATTATTTTGTTTGAAAAAAACTGTTTAAAATTTCCAAAAATTTGTTTTCCGTATTAGTGCTACGCCACTGATGGCAAGGTGCACTATCTTGCTAAAATATGTACGGCTGCTCTTGGCTTAGTTTTTCAATCGATTCAATCAAATTTTCATTCTAAATTTTTATGTATCTGGTTTCATTTAATCTCTCTTCAAAGATCCAAAGAATACCTAAATCATAATAACTCATACAACATCATATCCCACTTCCTTGCTTTGTACGCTTATTAGTACAATCATGCAGTTGTCCTGCTAATGCATCTATTTTTTCGGTTTTCAACTTCAATGTTCATCTTATCACTGAAAAGAGTTTGTATCTATGGCACTGACCATGATTTTATCATTTTACAAAATGCTTTACTTTAACATTTGTCAAAAGCCAAGGCATTGTGAATTTTTTTAAAATTTATTCAAGCTCTTATAAAAAGTAGAAAAATGATGTGTGCAAAGAAAAAAGTATGCAACTTGGTGAAACTTTAGAAGTTACTCCTTATAGATTAGTCTGCAATATTTCTGCAATTTGTGCAAAATTCCAAATTCGATTAAATATAATTCGTTTTTTCATTATTCGGTTTTTTAGAATTTTCTTCAATCATTCTTAAATGAAGTCAAGTTTATTTTTGATCTACTCTAGGAATATTTACTAATCTATAAGGTGTAACTTCTAAAGTTTCACAAAGTTGCATACTTTTTTCTTTGCACACATCATTTTTCTACTTTTTATAAGAGCTTGAATAAATTTTAAAAAAAGTCACATTGCTAAAAGCCAAGGTTTCTTGAAAGCGAAATTCCATTCAAGATTATTTGCTAATATTCTTCTTCTGACTAAAGATATAGAATTAATCTGAATATATTGTTGTTTATTGCTTAACGTGTTTTTTTATATTTAGAATTAACGTGTCGATTTTTCACAGCCTTAAAAATTAATCAATTAAAAATCTAATTATATTTAATAATTATAAATACTATATTATTTTTAATAATTAAATAATTGATTAGTGTTAAAAAAATAGATTAATAAATATCTGATATTTTTTACCTGAAAATAACATTTGCCTGTTGAGCGCTCTTTGAAAGTAAAAACCCAAAATTGCTTTTCTTTAGTTTAATGCTTTAAATCTTTACCTCGATTGTAATTTAATTTGTTGAAAACCGATTCATCGATCTCAATGACTTCATTAACTCCTCCCATAAATATGTTATCATTGTCAAAATTTAAAACGCACAGCTGCCTTAAAAAACGACTGATTCGAATTAATGTAAGTTTAGAAATTTTGATTGATTCTTCCATGTCGATTAACTTACGCTCTTTACACCAAATCTCAATAATTTAAATAACGGTTTTTACTTGCAGATCGACTCTTTCAAAAAATGAGACAGATTTAACAGAAACTGACTTTTTGCATTTAATATATCTCCAGCAATATTTTTCTGGAGAATTCTGTAAAGTTCTGTTACCGAAACTATAAGATCTTATTAAGATTTAGCTCCTGGGTTGTTATATTTAAACTCAAAGATTTTTTTTTGAACTTTTTTGTATAGCTTCATTCTCCGAAAGTCTGTACAATTAGAGCAATCACGTTCACCAATAACTATTCCAAGACTCATTAAACATTTTAAAAAAAAAATGTTCTAAATTGATCAAATGATTAAAATCTATGAAGTTTTTTTTATTTTATATTTTGAAAGATTTTAAAATTTTTATACATAATATGATTGTATTCATAGAATTGAACTAAAAAATAGTAAAATTCATGTTCACTTTATTTTTTTTTTAAATTTTCTAAGTAGTCTTCAAATTAACTATAAAAAAATTTTAAGTTAATTTTACGTGTTCGTATTTTTTACTAAGTAAGTTTTTTAGGTAAATTTCAGGAACAGATGTTCGTCGTTTTGACCATCCCCATCAACAAATCCTTGAATTAATTAAAAATCTTAGACAAAAAGTTGCGGTTATGTTGTGACAAATAGTAGTTGTGGTTGTTTTTGGTAACCCTGAAGTCGTAGTATTCGTTACGGGACTTGTTCTAAATCGATCGTCTTTGAATAGCAATGCAATGGAAAATCATTCCGCGTTGCATCGAATATTATTAAGTAATTTCATGAGCCACTTGTGATCATATGCTCGTCTCACTGCCACGAAGATTGTGATAAAGAGATTATGTCCCATTTATTGCAACCACTATTCAGAATAAAATCTTGAATTCTAATCTTAGAGGCCATGTCATCCTCTTTACTTTCCACTCGTATTTTGAACTGGGTCATCTTCTCTATAAATTTTTTTTTTAATTTTATTCTTGAAATAAATTCTAAACTATTTGGTGTTTACATTTATAAAATGTGTATTACATTGTGTCTTTTACGTCAAAAGTTCGCAGTTAAGTATAACTAAATAAGTAAAGACCGAATTTGAATTAAGAAAGTTTAAATGAAAAAAAACATTTAAAAAAATTGAAAACCAATAACTTTTTTTTTTATTTATATGTCATAATTTTTTCTTTTGTTTTTTCAAAAAAAACAGAAAAAATTTAATGAGAAATTAAAAACAATGTCTCATATTAATATACTTCGAATCGAACTGCGCTCTTATATTTCCTCAGGCGTTGAGAGAAAAATAATAAATATAAATAAAAAAAAAGCTTATTATTGAAATTGAAAAAAATTTCACTCATTAGACATATTTCGTCTATTAACGTAATTACTCGAGTATAATGACATGTCATTATATATCGAATAGGAATTTCAAAATGCTATAATGACATGTCATTATAAACGAANATAATGACATGTCATTATAGTCGAATCAGCATACTAAATCAATGTTAAATTACATTCTTCAAACCTCTGATTTTTTTAATTGCAAATACACGCATAAGTTAAGTTTTTTTATTCAAATATTTTCAAAAATTAAAAAATTTTTTTACAATTAAAAATAAATATTATTTTACTTTAATTGATTAATTAAATTTATTTCATTTAGTTTTTTTTAAACTAAATTGGGAATGATTAGAGTCGGTAGTATTTTTATTAAGCTTTTTTTCGTAAAAATAATTAAATACAATGCGGCTTTATTATTTAATTACTTTTTAATATTGCGCAAACTTCTCCGAAACACACATGCGTATTTTATGCAATTAAAAAAATCAGAGGTTTTAAGAATGTAATTTAACATTGATTTAGTATGCTGATTCGACTATAATAACATTCCATTAAATATCGGTTAAATATTATGCGTCATTTATTGCATATTTAAAAAATTAAACTATTGGTTGAACACACCGACTACGTTTAACAGCTCGTTTAGGGGAAGTTCCAGAAATAAAGAAGTATCAAGTCCTGGAAAGAATTTTTTTAAATACAAATGGAAATTTGAAACATTTAAAAATTTTCTTGTTCATCTATATTAATGAATTTTTTATCAAAGTGACATATATAATCAGTCAATATCACTAGTTTATAATATTGTATTCTTAAAAATATGTGATTTTTGGCAACTATTTTGATATATTTAATGACTTGAGGATATAAAATTTACATTTGTGATGCGGTGATTTCAAGATTTTTGAAATTTTGATTTCGATTTTTTGTTTGGTAATTCCGGTTAATCGTCGATAAAAATCGAGAAAATAAAAAAATTTTATAACAAAATCAGAAAATTCGTATATATAAACCATAAAAATTTTTAAAATCGTCAAATTTGAGCCTCAAAACCGTTGATTTAATTAAGTAAATTGTTTTAAAATATGACTGAAATTTTTCATACTAAATTCTAATTCTGTTCAAAGTATATATAAGAGTAGAGAAGGCAAGTTTGTAAAAAAAAAACGAGCGATAAAAAAATATCAATAAATTTTAACACTCAAAATACCGACTGTTTTTCTCACAAAATTCAAAATCGTAATAACGGGTGCCCAAAAATGCTTGGCAGTTTTTTCGAATTAAAAAAAAATTAATCAGAAGAGGATTGGATTGTGTCCATTTTGAACAAATAAAAAAGGCAGTGAACAGCTTTAGTAAAAGAGTGAGGGCAATTGAAGAAGAGAAAGGTGCATATTGTCACAAATTAATTTAAAAAACAATAAATTAAGATCAATAGCTCATTTTAATCAGAATTTTATTCTCTACAAAATGACATATGAAAAGTGGTGTTCCGACTTTCATAACCTTCGAGGACAATTTAGGGTCAAGGTGGTGGTCAAAAACGCGGATGGTTCTTATTGAAAAAAAAAAAATTTTTTTTAAAACCTGCTATTTTCGGAAACTTGACAAAATTCTGTATATGATAGTAAATTTTCATAATTTTATCAATATCAGAACATAATTTTTTTTTAATTCGAAAAAACTGCCAAGCATTTTTGGGCACCCGTTATGTTTCAAGCTCTTTAATATTAAAATTGATAATCTTTTTATGGGAATCTTCTATTCCTTTTTTGTAATCATTTATATAGCCTTCCTTATCTCTGAACATTAGTCTAGGAAACCTAGAATGCGTAAAATAAGGAGGAGTTTTTTCACCCTCAAGGTAGCCCTTGAACAACTTTAAATGACATTCTTATCGTAAATTATCACAGGTTAATTTATTTAATTAAGTTTAGTTGAGTTATTGTCCACCAGTTCCCAAAAAATTTTAAATTTATCGTCTATTGATTTATTTTATCATTAAGTTCACTCATTTTTGAATAAACATTAAAGGTTGATTCATTCATTTTGGTTTGAAAAAAAGAAATAAAATAATTCATATTAATTTATATTATTAAAAGTTTGATTTAAATGAGGTTGTTATTGACTGTTAAAAAAAAAGATGAAGATTTTATTGAAACCTTAGCTATTCATTTCAATATTGAAAATGAAAAGCACACTTTTTTTTTAAACTTAATATGATCCATGGTACTGTAGATATAGAAGAAATAATTTCGCCAACAGAAATACAGAAGTTTGTCGATTTACAATAATTGAACGAGTCAAAAAATTATTTTAATTTAATATTTTTAAGCTTATTAAAGGCACCAAAATTTAGTTCATGCATGAAAAAGAAAATTACCATTTGTTGGTCGATGCAACAATAGAGTCATCAAAAATATTCAAAATTCCTAAATCAAAAGTAATTTAATTTCGATTAATTTCTTATTTTTGTAGTAGTCCTCATCTATGACTTCAACTCCTCTTCATAAATACTTTTAATTTAGCTGTGCTTATACTTTTTAGCTAAACAGTCTACAAATGATTAGATTTAAAGTATAAAATCACAGTGTTTATTACATAAAAATCATTATTATTTTATTTTCAATTATTATTATTTTGGCGATTTGAAGTTTTGAGGTATCAATTCACCAATTCATGACTCAATTCAAAAACAACTAAAAATAAGTTCTATTTTTTAATTTTTAGAAAATCTTTAGACATAGAGAATGGTTCTATATTTTATGTAAAATCTAGATATTAATGATTTA